>JAOTQR010113148.1:1585-17650 GCA_025774065.1 Solanum ossicruentum | reverse complement strand
CCTTGATCGGGATAATGACACTAGGTAGGGTTTAATGTTAGACACCATTAACCAACAACCAAAGTGAAGGGAAAATGGATAATACATGTAAATACCCAACTCAAGAAGTGCAAGTAATCCGAGTTTCTAAGCTAGCTACTCATGGTTCCCACAACCCCAAGTTGTGAGTTCACTCATGGCTTGGGCACAAACCAACAATAAATAAAGAGAATTGAAAGATTTCTTACCCAAGAAAATTGAAGAACAAAATGAAACCTACTTTGTAATTAGAATCACAAGCTTGAATAATGAAGTTAACCCACAAAGGAGTCTAATCTCCAAATTTGAGTCTCAAAAGATAAACCCTAGAAATTTTTCTCTCAAAACCTATCTAAATCTGTGTATATGGTTAATGATGAATAAAAAGCTCCTCCTTAGACCCTGAAATATAATATTTATAATATTTACACAAAGATCCCTAAAATAATTAGAAAATCTGGTCTACGTCTACTACGACACTCAGTTATAACTTGTAGGGTACCCTACGAGTTGTAATCGGGTATTCGTGGTCAGCACTTGGCAGTTTAGTACTTCACTGCTACGATCCACCTCTATGAGTCATAGTCTGGTCTACTAATCATAGTACTTTCTCATAGTCCACACTTGCATTTCTTGTTCCAATTTTAAGCAACATGTTTATTGCTACGAGGCCTCCCTTTACGAGTCGTAGAAGGGACTACAACTTGTACCTTGAGCTTGTATGGCTAAATTTTAAATTTCTAGATTTTGGTTTTGAATATTGTTAACTAATACGAGATTGCCTCTACGACTCATAGCTTGGGCTACGACTCGTAGTGGCGTCTGTAAGTCTTGAAATCAGCAAAATCTGCAACTTTTTCCAAAATCATGCCAACTTGCAAAAATAAACACAAAAACACATAAAAACCATAAAAAGTTGCATTGAGAGCACACAAAATCTCAGGCTTTAGGCATGAAATGTACTGTATTTTGACAACATATCATGCAAATCTATTTCAGTAGGGTATGGGTAGTTATGGACCTCAGTGACATCTGAGTAGCTTGGGTCCATAACTACCCCAATTTTTTATTCCGGGGTTTTCTTGCTAGTGTTTTTTCCCTATTGATATTTAATTTTTGTTGAACTGATACATTTAGGATATTTAGATAATATTTGTAGCATATAGTACCAATACTTATGCCATATAGCATGTTTTTGTGCTTTGTTTGAAAAATGATACCCACCAAAAATATTTTTGATTAACTAGTTAGATAGTAACCATGCATGTTAGGTTTGTGACAATATCTGTTTTGATAAGTGAGGATACATTGAGATAAAAAGCATAATTTATGAGTCTTTTTACTGATAATCTTTGTAGTGCCATGTGAGTGTAAGCATAATTTGATAAATCATGTGTTTTGTGCTAATTTAGAACTTGCCCTGTTACTATAAGCCAGATTGTATATTAATTGGATTAGTAAAAGATCGTAGGGCATTTTTCTTAAATAGGTCCACTTTAGCCTAAAAATGACCAACCAAATCGATGATATATCCCTTGTTCCTAATCTTTGAGCCTAACATGTACCGATTCTTTGAAAATACCTAATTAACCTAGCCTTGTTAGTTATAAAATCCTTAATTGGCTCTAGTGTTTCCTTGAACATTGTGTACCTTGCTAAGGCAAAAAGCCTAAGTTGACAATGGGCTAGCAAAAGTGGCCCTGGTTCAGAGGATGGATATTGTGCACCTCAATACAAGCCAATAGCCTACGTTGAGAGTGGTTGGTGTAAAAGTGAAACACAAAAACAAAGGGTTGAGTTAGAAATATGGGAAAAGAGAAAAATCAATTACTAGGTGCAAGAAAAAGAAGTGATGCCTTGGATGTGAGCTAAAAAGCAAAATAAAGTGTAAAAAAAGACAAAAAGTTGAAAATGAATGAAAAGAAAAGCACCCACAAAAGCTTGATATAGGAAAAAGGTAGAATAAGGTGAAAATAACAAAGTTGGTGGGTCAAAAGTGTGGAAAAATGCAGTTTCAAGGAGGGCCTTTAATCACTATTTTCTAGAAATATCATACCAAAGCCCTCTGAGCCTGCGTTACAAGGCAAAAAAGTCCTATAGTGATCCTAGTCTAGTTAGTTGAAGGTCTGAGTCATGAAGATAAGGGCAAGCCTATGGTATTAGTCCTTATGCATGCATATTTGTTGTGAGAGTGAGTTATTTTGCATAGTCCCAATGCTAAACATGGAAACGTCATTGAGTGTCAAAAATGGGACTTCTTTCTATAGGGGCACTTGCATTGCATTGTTAGCAATAGGCTTGTTCAATGATTGTAGATTATTGATAATACCTTGTTATAGTTATGTTGTCACATGCACCAGTTTGCATTTGTTTGCTAAATAGCTATCTAATCCTATTTTGAAAAGTTGGTGTAAGTCTCAAAGTTTTGAGATTTATATGTATGCCATTGAGTTGAGGTCTGTGTGTTACTGTATTGTCTATATAGAATGAGTCTGTCGCTTGAGGACAAGCAAAAATTTTAAATTGAGGGTGTTGATGTGCTACCAAAATACAATAGTTGTGATGCTTATAAATTGAAATTTTGTGTGTTCTCAATGTGATGCTAGTGGGTTTTATATGTTTTTGTGTTTGTGTTTGTAGGATTATAGGTTGGCCATTATTTTGGGGAAAGTTACAGAAGTTGCTGAAGATTTTTTATTATACGAGACCCTCTACGATCGTAGACCATTCTATAGGACATAGGGAGGTTTCATAATGAATTCCAGTGAGAGGCCAAGTTTCTGAAGTTAATTCTACGAACATAAAAATAAGTCGTAAAAGAGGTTACGAATCATAGAAGAGAATTCATGCCCTGAGGATTAGGGAATAAAGACTTTTTGATGTTCATAAGACGAGACCCTCATCACAGTTCATAAATCATTTTACAAGTCGTAAAAGGGTGTCGTAAAGAGAAAGTCCCTATTTTCCAGCAACAATATACGAGACCCCGATTATAGGGTGTAAACTTCAATACGGGTCATAAAGAGCTTTCGTGAGGCATGACGACTAGTTCCCCTAAGTCATTTAAGATTTGAATTTTAATTATTATAAATATGTCTTTCAGGTTATTTTTCATAAGTTCTCATAAGTTTTGATAATTTTTAGCTTAGTCCACAGAGAACTCACTATTTACAAAGAAAATTGTAAGAGAGACTTTGAGAACACTTGTGGTTGAATTTGATCTTAAAGCTTGTAATTTTCATTGAACTTGGATTTCTTGTTCTTAAATCAATTATGTAAGTGTTTAGTTATATTTTCTCATTTCATAATCTCTGCATCTACATATAACATGAGTAGCTAAATCCACAACTAGGGTTGTGGGAACCATGAAGAACTAACAATATAAAATCAGATAATTCACAATTCTTAGAAGGTATATATGCATGTATTAATTAACTCACTTCGTTTTGCATGTTTTCTAGTGGTGGCAAACATTAGAACTCGCCTAGTGTTACTGATTGGACCAAGGTAGTAATGAATAGGAAAAGAGATTAATTAACAGTATTTGATTGATGTGTTCTCATCTAATCAACCAAATTAGGCCAAGGGGAGGTTGTACTAGGACTAATAGGTAGTGGTTAGCAATGAACACTATGGAGATGGGCCAAGTTGCATAGTGAAATTCACCTCTCATATTTGACAAAAGGTCATGGTGAACTTACATTACCATCCTGCATACTATACACTAGACAAGGATTAGGTTATCCGGTAAAACTGAGTTGGAGAATCATGGGACACAAAATACACTAGTTTCTCTCTATTATTGACTTTTTCCCTTACAATAGTTAGTTACTTTACTTTTCTCATTGATTGTTGTAAACCCCCCCTCCCCCCGGGAACTAAGTTTGTTAATTACTCGGATTACAAATTGGTGAATTTTCTTGAGTTTACGTATTTCCTATAGGGTCGACCTTGACCTTGGTTAGGTTCCACATCTTGACAGCAACCGCTTTATCCTCTAAAAAGGAGGTGTAACTTGGACAACATCAGAACCTCTACGGGCCATAGTGGAAATTACGAGCCATAGAAGGCTCTCGTAAAACAATGTTTATAATTTTTTTTGTTTACTGGAACTGTCTACGAGACCTGTTACGACTCGTAGGATGTTCTATAAGTCATAGATGATTCCATGTCTGAATACATTTCAGGCAGGGATCCATGAGACCTTTCTATAGGTCGTAAAGTACTCTACGACTCATAGAAGGTCTCGTTTAATGGGTACTCAGAAACTTCAAGTTTTTGGAATCTTATACGAGGGATAATTACGGCCTATGAAATGTTCCACCGATGTAAGAGCCACTCGTAGACCAAAAAACTCAATCACTTAAGTTTCTTAGTCCATCAACTTGGACCTCATATGACTTTTTCCAACCTATTCTATTACTATTGCAGCAATACGCACACACCCATATGATTCGAAACGCTACAACTAAATCCCCAACATGATGATTAGCATATATACCCCATCAAAATTGATTAGACATGTTTTCAAACACTTTTGACCCTCTATAAATGAATTAACGGTGAAAACACTAACCCATGCCATCAAACACCAACTATCAAACATATAATTAATTCAATTCACATGGTGAGTGACTACATGGCCACCAAAACACATCATTCAAACATAGACAATAGCAAGCACACAAAAGTTCGGCCCTAAACACATATGTTCAAACATGGGCAACCATAATTCAACTATCAACATGTCAATTTTCACATAAGATTTTGCGTCTAACACAACCTTACCCGATAAAATTTTCAATTTGACCATACAATATTTGGAAAATTAATGGTATTAGATTACCAAAAACTTACCAAATTGCATGATTGGATTGTAGAAGACGACAGAGGTTATGAGACACTAGAAACCCAAGGCCACCGAAAATTCTTGCTAGAAAAGTGGAGGAGGGTTTCCCGTCGGTGGTCGGAAGTTTTGTGGGTGGGGTATGGCTGGGTAGAATTCGAAAACTAGGGCTCAAATGGGGTTAAAATATTTTGACCCATATATTTATCATTTAACTGGGTAATTCAACAACTGATGCGTCTGGGCTCTTCGGAACCCCGATTACGGGCTGTATAGTGTTTTACCACTCATAAATTGTGGTTTCATAGAACATCCAAACCCTATTTTTAAGAACTAGCTTTCACGGACTAGTCTACAAGTTGTAAATGAAATATGACTCATAGAATTGGTCATAAAGACTTCAACACTTAGTCAAAAATTTATTAAACTTATTTGGGATCCACAATACCCATTCACGACCCGTTGTTTTATCTACGGATTATAAAGTTGGCTCGTGGACTGGAGTTTACAACTTTTTGCTCACTGGAAGTGTCTGCGAGATGGATTATGGGTCACAAATTGATTTACGACCCATAGAACCAGTCACAGAGGCACTTCATGATGCCCTTTTCATCCATGGATGGCTGGCTAGTCCTGTACTTGCACATTCATTATAGAACACACTGTTACCCTATATGCAACCAACCTAATAACTAAGATTATAATCAAAATACAAGAAAAACTACCTAAGAGTATAAGAACTAAAAGTAAAGTTACAACTATAACTATTACATCAGAAACCTTGCATTGCCTCCTAAGTAGCGCCTAAGTTATTATTCCGTCTCTGATGTGCTGCCAAAATACAACACTTTTGATGCCTAAAACTTAGGATTTTGTGTGTTCCCAATGTGATATTTATGAGTTTTATGTGTTTTTGTGTGTAGTTTTGCAAGAAAGCAGGTTGGCATGACTTTGGGGCTAATTTGCAACAGATTTCTAGTTTTTTATGATTTACGAGACCCTTTACAAGTCGTAGAATGGGTTTTGTGAAGATTTCCAGTGAAAGATTAGATCTGAAGTTTAGTATACAAGACCTCTATACAAGTCGTAGAGTATTCTACAAGTCATATAGATAGGTTTTGTTAAGATTTCCAGAGATGGATGAGTTGAAGCAGTTGAACGAATCTGAAGTATGAATTGAAAATCAGTTTATCAGTCATGAAGATGGTTCGTAGTAGAGAAGTCCAAGATCTTAAGAGCTGAATACGAGACCCCAATTACGACTAGTGGAAAATACTATGAGTCATAAATACTTTTCATAGAAGTCTGCCAACCAGTTCTTCTATTTTTTTAGAACTTAATTATAATTACTATAGTACTTTTTAGGTTATTTTTCAAAATAGTACAGTAGAGAACATCATTAGAGAGTACCTTTAGGGTTTTATACTTGTAGACTGATGTATTGTCAAAGTATAGCACATTTGAAGCCTGAAACAAGGGATTTTGCAAGTTCTTAATGCGACTTCTTATGGTTTTTATGTTTTTTGTGTACTTATTGTAGAAAATAGAGGTTGGCATGATTTTGGGAGAAAATCATAGATTTTACTGAAGTATGGGACATACAAGCCACACTATGAGTCGTGCCCAAGTTACAAGTCATACGGTACCCTTTTAGTAAGAAATAGTGAGCAAAATAAGGAATTTGCAAAGTGAAGGCTAACCTACGATTCACAAGTCACACTACGACTCGTAGGAGGTGCTCTCATAACAAGAAACAGTTTCCAAAAAATTTGGACCAAGAACTGCAACTCAGGACTATGAGAAGACACTACGATTTGTAGATCACACCATAACTCATAGCAATGGGTCGTAACAGTCAAGTTTAAAATGCCAAGTGTTGACTACAAAAGACCGATTAGGACTCGTAGGTCACCCTACGAGTCATACAGTTCTACCAAATTGTATAGAGATTTGAGAGAGGTGTATTGGTGGGGAGGTATGAAGAGGGACATTGCCAAATTTGTATCCTGTTGTCATAGTTTCCAACAAGTCAAAGTCGAACATCAAAGATCAGGTGGCTTAACCCAAGACATAGAGATTCCTACTTGGAAGTGGGAGGAGATTAATATGGATTTTATGGTTGGGTTGCCCAAGAATAGAAAGGGTTTTGATTCCATTTGGGTTATGGTTGATAGGATGATGAAATCGGTTCATTTTCTACCACTTAAGACCATATATGGAGCTGGAAATTATGCTATGTTGTACATTCATGACTTGGTGAGGTTGCATGGGGTTCTTTTGTCCATCATATCAGATCGTGGTGCTCAATTTACTTCACATTTTTGGAGGTCCTATCAAAGGGGTCTTGGTACAAAAGTTAAACTTACTATGGCCTTTCACCCTCAAACAGATGTCCAAGTCGAAAGAACTATCCAAACACTTGAGGATATTTTTAGGCAGTTGTATCTATTATTTTTATTTTTAGTGTCTTTTTGTAACTAGTGTGTGCCTTTGTTATCTAACATTGTGAAACTTTCTCCACCGATCTCAGTAAAATATCTTAGGAGTTTCTTGGGCCATGTAGGATTCTACTGATGCTTCATAAAAAATTTCTCCAAGATTTCACATCCTTTGTGCAAATTGTTGGAGAAAGACACCAAATTTGTGTTTGATGATGTTTGTATGAAAGCTTTCAGAGAATTGAAAAGAAGGTTGACTTCAGCACCTATCATTGTGGCTTTGGAATGGTCAAAGCCCTTTGAATTAATGTATGATGCTAGTGAGGTTGCATTAGGTGTGGTCCTGGATTAGTGCAAGGAGAAAGTCCTACACACTATCTACTATGCAAGAAAAGCACTAAATGTCACCTAGAAAAACTACACGACCACTGAACAGGAGTTTCTTGTATTGGTCTTTGCATTTGAGAAATTTAGATCATACCTTTTAGGAGCTAAAGTGATAGTACACACAGACTATGCAACATTCAAGTATTTGATGGCCAAGAAAGATGCAAAGCCAAGATTGATCTGATGGGTGCTTCTACTACAAGAATTTAACTTTGATGTGATTGATAGAAAGGGGTCAGAGAATCATGTTGTCGATCACCTTTCTAGATTAGAGGATGGAGCTATGTGCAGTTTGATGATGGCCTTAATTTTGATGATTCTTTTCTTGATGAAAGGGTGTTGGCAGATTCACATGATCTTATTCCTTGGTTCGATGACTATGCAAATTATCTGGTGAGCGATGTTGTACCTCCTAATCTAAATACCCATCAACGTCGCAGGTTCATGCATGATGTGAAAAAATTCTTTTGGGATGAGCCATACCTGTTTCATATATGTGTTGATGGTATCATCCGTAGATATGTTCCGGAAGTGGAGATGATGAGCATCTTTGAAGCTTGCCACTCCTCATTAGTCGATGGCCATCACAGTGAAGCTCGTACGGCTTACAAAGTATTACATTGTGGTTATTATTGGCCTTCTATGTACCAACATACTCATAATTATGTCAAATTCTATGACAGATGTCAAAGATAGGGCGGAGTCTCACGAAGGCAAGAACTTTCTCTTAATCCCATTTTGGTGATCGAGTTGTTTGACGTATGGGGAATTGACTTCATGGGACCCTTTGTTAGCTCTCATAGGAATAAGTATATCCTAGTTGTTGTAGATTATGTCTCTAAATAGATTAGGGCATAGCCCTACCAAACAATGAGGGCAAGAGTGTTACAGGTTTTCTTCAAAGAAACATTTTTTCCAGGTTTGGAACACCTCAAGCAATTATCAATGATAGAGGCTCTCACTTTTGCAACATATTATTCAAAACACTCATTGAGAAGTGTGGCGTAAAGCATCGTGTGTCAATGCTTTATCACCCCCAAACTAGTGGAAAAGTAGAAGTATCGAATAGTGAGATAGAGCAAATCTTGTCTAAGACTGTGAATGTGAATCACACAGATTGGTCCCAAAAGTTGGATGATGCATTGTGGCTTACTGTACCACCTTCAAAACACTGAATAGAATATCTTCATACCAACTAGTGTTTGGAAAGGTTTGTCACTTACCAGTCGAACTGGAGCATAAAGCAACGTGGGCATTGAAAAGCTGAACCTAGGTCAGAATGGAGCAGCAACATCTAGGCTAGTGCAGATTAATGAGCTAGATGAGTTCAAATTGAGAGTATATGAGAGTTATGCATTGTACAAACAAAGGATGAAGATTCAGCATGACCACAGAATTGAGAACCACCAATTTGCACCAAGGGGCATAGTGTTGCTTTACAACTCTCGATTGAAGTGGTTTCCCGAGAAGCTCAGATCTAAGTGGATGGGGCCTTTCCAAGTAGTACGTGTCTTTAGTCAAGGTACTATTGAGCTAGAAAGCAGGGATAGAAAGATCTTCAAGGCAAATGGTCAAAGAGTCAAGCCCTACATGGGTGACATGGAGGAAATTAAAATAGTTGAGGATTGGGACCTTGAAGAAACATGAATACTAAAGTTCATCTCATCATGCCGCGACACTAAATCAGGTGCTTCTTGGGAGGCAAACCAAGGTATGCTCCTTGTTTCCCTTATTTCTTATATGTGTGTTTACTTTGAGAGCAAAGTATCATCTTTTGGTGGGGTGTGGGAGGTTATGGATTAGGATGAAGTTTGAGTAGCCTTGAGTCTATAAATTTTCCTATTTTTTACCTCAAGTTTTCTTGCCGTGTTACTTTTTCCTTGTGGATATTTTTAATTTCTGTTGAACTTACATGTAGGTAGTGTAGATAATTTGCAGATATCTAGTGATTATTACTTTTGGCATGTGCATAATCTTGGTTTGCTTTATGAATGTTTCAAAAATTGGGTACCGTCAAAATTTTTGGGATTGTTTGTTACCACTGCAATCTTGCAAATGATTATTTGGCAATGTTTGTTCTAATAAAGAGGAGGCAAGTTGATGCTTGAAAGATGACCTGTGAGTCTATATGATTATGTATGCAATGACATGTGTGTATGAGCCTATTTTGTCATATTCATGCATTGTGTATTGACTCAGAACTTGCCTTGTTACACTAGGACTGGACTAGAGATATGGTTGATTAGGAAAGGATCTTAGGCCATTGTCCTTTTAGTGAGTCCACTTTTGCCTAAATGACCTACCAAATGTAGTAGTTGATCTCTTGTTCCAAATGTTTGAGCTTTACATGTACCTGTTCTTTGTTGACACTTAGCTAACCTAACCATGTTGTGTGAAATACCTTGGTATTGGCCCTGGTCTATCCTTGAACATGTGAACCTTGATTGAAGCTAAAAACCTAAGTTAAGGATGGCTACCAAAAGTGGCCCTGGTTCAGGGAATGGATATTGTATACTTCACCTCAGGCTAAAAGCCTAAGTTGAGGGTGGCCTTTGTCATGGTAAAGTAATGAAAATGAGGTGGTTAATTGGGAAAGAAAGAAAGAAGAAAAAAATCATGTGTTGGGTGAGAGAAAAAGAAAATAAAAGTTGCCTTGGATTGAAAAGAATATCAAAATGAGTTCAAAAATAAGGCACAACTAAAAAGGGGGGGGGGGACACCCGTAAAAGCTCGAAAAGGAAGAATAAGGAAGGATATATTGAAAATGGTTGAGTTATGGAGGTAAGAGTATTGAAAAACATAGTTCAAGGATAAGCCTAAAATGCCATACCATAGCCCCATGAGCATACGTTACAAGCCTATTAAGTCCTAAAGTGATGCGAATCCAACTAGTCAACAGTCCAGAGTTTGAGTATAAGTGCAAGCCTATGGTGTTAGTTATCATGCATGAATTTCATTTGTGAGAGTGAGAATGATTCCACAATCCCTGAACTTTGATTTCTTTTTTAGTGAAATGGAGGGACTTCTTTTTTGTGAGGGCATTTGCATTGCATGATTGACGTATAACTTGTTCAGTGTCTGTGGATTGATGATATTCCTTCACTTGTCATAGTTGGATTGTTAGATTCATCATTATGGTTTGGTTTCCCAGGTAGCTTTGCAATCAGGTTTTGAAAATGGGAGTTGGGTACCTGACATTGAGAAGTGATGTATATGTCATTAGGATAGTTGCTATGTATTTCTCATTGTCTACTTAGATCGAGTTGTTGCTTGAGTGCAAGCAACAGTTCTAAGTTGAGGGTGTTGATGTGCTGTCAAAATACAACACATTGATGCCTGAAATAAGGCATTTTGCAAGTTCTTAATCTGACTTTTATTGTTTTTATGAGTTTTTGTGTTGTTATTGCAGAAAATACAAGTTGGCATGGTTTTGGAAGAAAATTATAGATTTTGCTAAAGTACAGGATACAAGCCACACTATGAGTCCTAGTCCAAGCTATGAGTCATAGGGTGCCTTTATAGCAAGACACAATGAGCAAAATTAGGAATTTGCAAAGTGAAGGTCAGCATACGAGGCTAACCTACGAGTTGTTAGTGGCATTACGACTCATAAGAGGTGCTCTCGTAATAAGAAATAGTGTGCCAAAAGTTTGGACCTAGAACTGTAACTCAGGACTATGAGAAGACACTACAAGTCGTAGAGCATACCATGACTCATAGCAATGGGTCGTCAGTCAAGTCCAAAATGCCAAGTGTTGACTACGAAAGTCCGATTACGACTCGTAGGTCACCCAACAAGTCATAGCTGTGAGACGTAACTGCTGCCAGCTATATTTTTTATTTTTATGTTTAGCGTTTTTTTGTAACTATATAAATAGTTAATAATAGGGTTTTGAAAGAGAGATTCGACATTCCACAAATTGTGAAGATACTTTGAATATTCTTAGAGAACTTTTCTAGGGTTTAGTGTAAATTTTATCTATTCATTTTGAAGACCCATTTTGGGGAATTGAAAATCACATTGTGCTCAACTTTCATTAATACAAGCTTATGATCTCAATATCAAACTGGTGTTATTCTTTATTATTCTTGGGTAATCTCTCAACCATGTCTTTTACATTCATTGTTGATGATTTTACCTTAGCTATGGGTAGCTAAGCACCCATAACTTGGGATTGTGGGAACCATGAGGAGTTGACTTGAAATAACCTAGACTTTGTGCATTTTCTTTGGTTGGGTATTTAGATGTATTGTTTATTTCCCTTCACTTTAAATGTTGTTTGGTAGTGTCCAACACCAAACCCCACCTACTATTATGATCCCGATCAAGGTAGTAGCAAATAGGAAAAGAGAAGTAGATGACAGGATTCGATTGATGTGTCCTCGTCTAATCAACCAAACCTAAATAAGGGGAGGTTGATTGGCACAATGGATAATAGGTAGTTGGCACGTCATGGTTGCGGACCCAGCGCCATGATGAAATTCGACCTTCACCTTCATAAGAGGGTTGGAAGAACTTAAGTTACCATCATGCATACATAGTCTTGATTGGAGTTATGTTGTTTAGGGTAATTGAGTCAACGAATCATGAGGAACACAATTCCCAAGTTGTCCCTCAATTTGATTAGCTTCTTGCATAAATAGTGTAGTGTTTATTTTTGTTGTTCTTTTTGAGTCACAAACGCCCTACCCCCCCCCATTCTAGAGAATATAGTGATCGATGCTTGAAATGATTGTTAGTAGATCAACATAGTCAAGCCCCGCATTCCCTGTGGATTCGACCCTAACCTCTGGTTAGGCTTACACTTGACTGCGACCGTTTTACTATTGGAGCGTGAATAGAGACCTCAATCCTTGAGGAGAATACACTTGTGAATTAATTTGATCCTACATCTTGTGATTCTTAATCAATATTGAATTTGCTTGATTCTTAATTCAATTAGGTAAGTGTTTAATTATATTTTCTCAATTCATAATTTCTTCATCTATCCATAGCATGAGTAGCTAAATCCACAACTATGGTTAGGGGAACCATGAAGATCTAACAAAGTAGACCCGGATATTTTATAATTCTTTGATTGAGTATATACATGTATTAATCAATTCTCTTCATTTTTGATGTTTTCTAGTATTGGCCAACATTAGAACTTGCCTAGTGTTACCTTTTCGATCCAGGTGGTAATGAATAGGAAAAGAGATTGATAACTGGATTTAATGATGTGTTCTCGTCTAATCAACCAAACTAGACCAAGGGGAGGTTGACCGGACTATAGGTAATGGTTAGTATTGCGCACTATGGAGATGGGCCAATTCACATAATGAAATTCACCTCTCACTTGGACTAAAGGGTTTAGTGAACTTAAATTACTGTCCTGCATGCTATACACTTGATTTGAATTGGTTTATCCGGGGGATTACTAAGTTGGGGAATCATGGGGAACACAATTCCCTAGTTGCTCTCCGTTATTGATTATCTATTGTGATAGTTTAGTTTATTTTCTTGTTGAACATTGAACACCCCTCCCCTTTCGGGGAATTGAGTCAGTTAATTGCTTGAATTACTTATCAAAGAATTTTCTTTGAGTCTACATATTCCCTTGGGTTCGATCCTAACCTTGGTTAGGTTTTATATCTTGACAACAATCGCTTTATCCTCTAAAAGGAGGTATAACTTGGGCGGGCATCAAAGATTTTGGCGCCATTGCCGAGGAAATCAAGGTAGAAACTATGGTAGAGATGGAGCTTATAGAGATAACTGAGGTGGTTATTTTGACAAGAAGAGGGTTCCTAAAGCAGATTGGAGGAGTAGAGATGGTTTCAGAAATGGTCCATATATGCCACCAAATAATTGGAACACAGGTGCAAGCGATTCTAGAATTGAGGAGATGTTGGATCGCTTATTGAAGAAGGCGAGGACACAAGATGAATCTCTAAAGGGCATGAAATCTGATATTTCAAGTATTAATCAAAAAAATAGAGTCTCATTGTGTGTCTATTAAACAGCTTGAGCAACAATTTGGTGAAGCGTCAACTCAGTCTAAGGGTACATTGCCTAGCAACATGGTGCAAAATCCAAAGAATGAAAGGCAATGTATGGCAGTTACTACTAGGGGTGGTAAGAGAACTATTGATCCTCCTATTCCACTTGAGGTGGGAGATGTTCGTGAGAAGATAGTTGGAGATAAGGATGTGGTTGAAGGAGATGATTGTGCCAAAGATAGGGTAAGTAAGGTAGCTAAAGAGCCACAGAAGATGGGGTGAGTGAGGTAGCTAAAGAGCCACTGAAGAAGTCTGTAGGGATACTCTATGATGTGTTGGTAAAGATGGAAAATTTTATATTTCCTGCAGACTTTGTGATTCTAGATTACGAGGTTGATTTTGAAGTTCCAATCATCTTCGAAAGACCATTCCTAGCCACGGAACTAGCTCTAGTGGATATGGAAGCTGGCCAACTCAAGTTTAGACTGAATGATGAAGAAGTTGTCTTCGATATCCATCAGTCCATAAATCATCCAGATGAGCACAAGAGTGAGGTTTAGGCAATTGGTGAAGTCAAGTAGCCAATTTGTCTAAGTCGTGCCGCGATAATTAATTAGGTGCTACATGGAAGGCAACCCAAGGTTTTTGATGTTATTGCCTAGTTATAGGTTCATTTTTTAGTTTTTTGATTCATAATTAGCTATTTTTTTTGTGTTTTCATTGTTATTTTTAACAATGAGTTGGTTTCATTTTGGGTAATTGTGTATTTCAGGAAGAGTATACAGGTACAGGACTAAGTTAGCAAATTGGCTGAGGAAAGCATCAAGTTCAGTTTCTACGACTGGTTTTATGAGTCATATTGCACTTTACAACTCGTAACCCCATCTCATAGAGATATACAGTGGGCAGGATAATTATGCACTCCAACCCACGAGCCAACTTTATGACTCATAGATCAATATAAGATTCATGAATGGGATTCATGGAACTCAGGTAAGATTTTGAATTTTTCTTAGTGTTGAGAGGTCTAGAGACTAGGACATACGAGTCCTAGATCCATCCATGACTCATAATCGGGGTTTCGTAGACCCAAGCCCAGTAATTTTAACAGTCAACCTGGTAAAGTATAAAGGAGGGGGGTCAAATTATTTTGACTCCTATTTGACCTAATTGACTAAAAATTCCCCAATTTCTCCCTTTCCCCTACTTCCCGATCAAATTTCGGCCACCATTGATCATTTTCCAGCGAGATTTCTGACACCTATGGTTTCTTGATCTTTCATCCTCTCTCTCTTCTTTAAGTTCATCTCAACTTGTGGCAAGTTCTTGGTTTAATTTTAACCTCTAATTTATCTTGTTCTTAATGGTTTGATGTGATGATTGTGATGGGTTTGATGTTCCAGCATGAAATTCTTGTTGAATGTAAGTTGTGAATGTGAAATTAGAGTTGCCCTTAATTGAGTTGATTGTTTAAGTTCAGAATTGAGTGTTATAGCCTTGAGATTGCTATGATTGTGACTATGAAGTCATCAACCATATTTGATTGAATGATGTTGAATAGTTTATAACTATGAAATGGTGATTGATGACATAGGATCATGATTTGGTGTGAATCATATAGGAATAGTCGAAAATTTAGGTTATTCCATGTTTAATCCTTTCCGATGGGGTAAATATATGTTGAAATCAGGCTTAGGGATATGGGTGTTGGATTGGAATCATGTGAGTTCTTGTATGCTTGCTTTGATGCTGTTGATTAAGTGTTGAATATATTCTTCGGGTCCGTGTGATGAACTTAGAAAAATTAGGTACCTGAGATTTCTTGCTCATAAGAGTCTTTTACGACTCGTAGATTACTCTATGAGTCATAATTATCCTTCATGGGAAATTCTAGAAACTTGATACTCTAAGTACTCATCAAACGAGATCTTTTACGAGTCATAGATCAATTTACGACTTGTAGATAGGTCTCGTAGACCCTTGCCTAACTTTTAATTACTCTCTGGAATTTTATATGACCCCAGTTTATGACTCATAAAACATTTTACGAGTCATACCTAGGTTTCGTAGACTGTTCCAGTGTCCAAAATTGTTCTGAAGCATTGGTCTACGATAACATTTTACGACTCATAGTGCTCAGTACGACTATAGAACCCTTCTTCAATTGGTTCGAATGTCTTTTTGCATTTTATTTCTTGGTTCTTGGGGCTAACCATGGTGTGTTTACATCTATGTTTCAGGTACTATAGCTCCGAAATGAAATCGCTCAAAGATTGAGGCCTTTAGGAGGAAGCTCAATGATGATCCTATTGATGATGAGTGGACCCCTCAACTGACTGGACCACTAGAGGTCCACGATGTCTCATCTGACCCTGAGGCTGAGGTATCATAGACTAG
>JAOTQR010113137.1:0-25524 GCA_025774065.1 Solanum ossicruentum | reverse complement strand
ATCTCTACATTTGACATGCCTTTAAGAAGATAAACAGTGATAACAAGCCAAAAGGAAATGCATATGACTAGGCCGTTAGGACCACTGTGTCTAAAGTATGAGACACGACCACATTTTAATTTGCATAGTCTACAAAGCCTCTATACAAGAGAAAGTATCTGACAAAGGTCAGGACAGGACCTGTCTCAACTAATTTTACAATATAAATATGAGCTCTAGACACAAACAAATCCCCGAAGAAACCTAGAGCTTAGTATCAGCAATTGGATGTCCTGTACTCCCACTGGGGAGATCTACTAGTACCTGTACCTGCAGCATGAAATGCAGGTCCCCCGTAAGGGACGTTAGTACAAGATAATGTACTGAATATGTAAGGCTGGATATACTATATGTGAAGTAACAACTCAAATCAAACCATGCACCGGTGTAAGATTAGAGACCATCTTTGGTTGTACTTTGGAATCATGTACTTTATCATCTTTATATCACTTTACCTTTACTGTATAATCTGTGCACAATGGTAATACAAATGACCAACTGATCAGTGGTAAAACTGTATCGGGATAATCCCTGGCTTGGTTCATCCTTAACCCCTCGGGCTACAACCCGTAATAGGATCGTCCCTGGCTGGGTGATTCTTCCACCCCTCGGGCTACCACCTATCAATAAACAATATATCGGTATCTTCTCTATATAGGTTCTTCCTTAACCCTTCAGGTTCCCACCTGTGATAGGATCGTCCCTGGCTAGGTGATTCTTTCACCCCTCGGGCTACCACCTATCAATAAACAATATACTTTACCTTTCAATTACCTTTGAGATGGTTTTTCTGGTGGTCACAATTTTGGAGTTGTAGAACTGTATATGTAGCATGTGACATGTAGATGATCATACCAAACAATATGAAAATGAAAAGGGTACGTTACACAAATAATGGAATGCATATGAAATGAGACAACTTGTGAACTTTATTTAGCAACAAGGACCCATATGGCTTGGTATCGACGTATGTATGCATTTTTGAAGGTGACTATGTATGGGAGAATATGAACATGTGCAAGAGTGTAGACACAGTTGATAATTGTGTCAGAGTTAGTAGATGCTTTTATGTGCCAAGCAAGGAGTTATGTTTCATGCCAAGTAATACGAAATCAAGTAGCCTTACATACCTTGTTGTATGACTCGTTACTGCATCCAGTTAACCTTATCTTCCTCCAAAAACTTATCTACAACAAATTAGGTGATAAAACTAGCATTAGCAGCTAATAGATACACCTTGGCAGCCGAATCACATAACAAAATAACACACGGACAGAAAGTGGGTATTTATAAACCCAAGTGTGTTCATTCAACCTATACGCCCCCAATCGTACTTTTCTAATACATATTTTCATGTACACATCATGTACAAACTGTTTTAGTGCAAGAATAACCTTACAACAGTCCACAAAGCACAACGTATTACAATTCTACACAACCTAAAAATGGAAAGCATAATGTTACTTTTCTTCGCTACATTCGACGTCAACAATTCCAAACCTATTCCAACTCCAATCAAACAGTTCCAACAACATTTACACATGCAAACAGGCCTAAGACAGTCTTATAAAAGCACTCAAGATGTCATGAAGGACGTGATCCAATACCCTTCCATCCAACAACCCATAAGTTCCAATCAACATTACATTTAAGATACCACAATAAAACGCGTTTGTTAAAAGAAACCAAAATCAGGGCAGCAACCTTAAGGTAACATCTATAACTCAAAACATGTTAAGAACATTATGTTCTCTTCAAAATACAGCTCACCAACCACAGAGAAGTCACTAAAACAAATGGTAAGTGTGCAACAACTTTCTAAATACAAGTTGTCCCAAATTTCTAGCACAAATATACTAGCATATACTTGTTGTTTTTCATAAGAAAACCTTACTAAACACATGTGTAAACTTATTTACCACTACCTTCAAGGTGTTGGTATTCTCCAAGAACCCTACAAGTTCCTTTTAGCTGCTTTACAGAGTCAACAGATGTTGGAAGAAAAGTTAGAGACAATCTGACCTTTTTTGTTGGTCAAGTTAACAATGACTTGTAGGAGCTGCTTTGAGCCCTTTATAAAGGGGTTTTTGGCCGAATTACTCTTGAAATTTTGACCACCTTATATCACATATTATCAAGCTAGTTTTCTAGCAGCTTGACCCTTACACTTGGGTCTAAATGGGTCTCCAAGTTGATGGCCTTGGGCTGCCCATTTTTCAACTTTCTCTTCACTTAGTATGGGTCCAATTAGCCAAGTGGGTTGTGGTGCATTTGGGAACTTTTTATTATACTTCTTGCACTGAAAATGTAGTCCATTTATGATTCTAAAACATGGGCGAAAGTTATACCATTAACATGGACTTTATTCATAATCAAACTTGGACAAATTCGACGTCGAGCCTCATCTCCGTTTAGCTAGAAAATTTAAGCTAAGCAAGCAGGTGACTCACCTTCTAGCTTTCTAAGTCCTATAAGCACCTCAATTCTCTCACTTTACTTAAGCTCGTGATCTCCTCAATTCTACATAAAACATGTATACACTCAGCCCTTTTAAGAGTTAGATGCACATATCTCCCTATAACATGAAATTCGAGCACTTTTAGAAATGGGTGCTGATTTGATCAAACCATATCATGTTTCATTTGCATTATACTAGTATTGTAATATGTGTGGTGTTACAGTAAAATTCAAAGTAACACCTATAAGTAAATCAGGTTAGTGAAATTATCCCAAAAAATGCCCAAAAATGTGCCTCAGAATTCTCAGAATTTTAAGTTCCATATATCTCAAAATCCATGCCTGATATCGATAATTCGACTTCATGTTCTTTATCATGGGGTCAAAAATTAGGATAATAAGGGTCTAAATCTGATTTAAGAGCAAAAGATTAGCAATTATGATTTTTGAAGTGTTGAATTTCAGTGAGCATTATACGCCCCTGGCACGACGCGCCAAGGGCAAGCTGATTAAGAGAAGTTGTCTCCACGTCTTCTCCACGACGTGGAGAGGTGTGCTTTTCTTTCATGTGATTTTCTATGTGGTCCGAGAATGTTAAGTCTTGGGTCTAAAAGTTCCCAAACATGTTTCTACCTATACTTAGCCATATTTCACTCCCATATCATCCTAAAAATTTCCCAATACTCTCTCAAACACTTATCATATTTTTCACTCCCAAATTCAAGTCTCAAAGCCTCATACGGAACTAAGGATTTCCCTCAAGGTTCTTCAAGCTTCAAGTCTTCATCTCTAATCTACACCAAGTTCATCTCCAAGCAAAGGTAAGTGGGTTTCTTTCATGGGTTCCTTTCACCTATGATACCCAAGCCTCTTTTTACTTAAATTGTATGATTTAAAGTTGATTTACAAATTGGTCTTGCTTATAATGAAATTCACTGCACACTATGTTAAAGCTATGTCAAATTGTGATTGTTTCTTTATGTTTTGAGCTATAAATTTTGGATTTATTAAAGGATTTGATAAGGGTTTTGATGTATATTGTTTGAGGGTGTTGTAAGGTTATCATTGATGGTTTTACAATGGATTTTCTTCCATGATCTCACCTTTATCTACGATTTTATGCTAGCATTACACACCCTCTAAGTGTTTAATCAAATGTCTGGATATGGTTTCTTAAGGAGTTGAAGGTCCAAAGCATGAGATATGATATGATTGATGTTATGATGATGAAAGAAGCTTATGCATATGATATAATCTGCATATGTTGCATTAGACCATGTCCAATCCGAGGGGACTAAGAGCCTGGATAATCTTGTCGATGGGTTTGTACCTTGATAATCCAGGTGGGGTTTTGTACTCATCAACCAAGTGAGGGGTTTATACTTCTACACTACGGTGATACGATGAAATTATCACAAACCATGTAAGGGGTTTGTACCATATCTCCAGGGTGATGGGGTGAAACCATTATCAACCTGTCAAGGGGTTTGTACTTCAGAAAGCTAGCCTGGTCTCTTCTACATATATGATATCTTATATGAGCATGAGTTACTAGAGCATGTTTCACATATGCATTACTCATGCATGCCATTTTTTTACATTATGCCTATTCCCTATTGCTATGCATTTTGATTATAACGCCTATCTCTTGTTGCATTACATCCTACAAGTTAATACATTCAAACGTACTAATGCATACTCTTTCCTACATGATATCATTATATAGGAACCGGAGCCCAAGTTGTTCATCCTCCTCCTCCACATGGCTAGTTTGGTACTACTTAAGCTAGTTGGTGGTTCTTCCACTTCGGGGACCTTAGTCTATGTTTCTCTTATCATGTATTGAGACACTCTTCTTTGTTTTATATTTTGACTATGAGGGTGAGCCTGGTTTCTTTCTCTTGACCTCCGCTCTTATCTAAGTATTAGAGGTGCTTGTTGGACATGTTATGTATCTATGATACGGGCTTTGGCTCTTTGTCTCTTGATTATGATGTTGTGCAAGTTTTCCCTATAGCCTCTTTACCCTTATTCTTACTCTTTAAGTCTTTTATATGCTTTCGCGACCAATAATGTGTAATGATATGTTAAGAGGATTGTGTGGGGTTCCATCATGTTTCCCTATCTGTCGTGTCACCTTTAGGCCTAAGGCTTGGCACGTGTCAAACTTATTATCAGAGGACTAGGTTGATAGATCCTTGGAGTCCACACATGATGTTTATTAGTGTCCTATTCATGGTTTTGAAGTGTGCAATGACTATGAATAGGAGGCTATGAGACGTTTTAGGAAATGTTTCTCTTCTTCATATCCTAAGTTGTGCTATAGAGTTGTGGTAAGTTCCCCTTCTAACGATTTTTCTTTGCTATGCTAGATCATGCCTGACACTCGAGGTTGAAGGGCCCAAACTCCTGAGGAGCAACCTACCAATGGTGAGCTCCAGGATGCTCTCACTTCGCTTACCCAAGTTGTAGACAACCAAGTCAATCAAGGGACCCAAGCCCCTCATGCTACTACACCAGGAGCTATGGTAAGAGACTTCATGAGGATGAATCCTCTGGTGTTAAATGGGTCAAAGGTGGAAAAAGATCCACAAGAGTTCATTGAAGAGGTTTACAAGATTTGAATATCATGGGTGTTGGGCTGAATGAAAAGGCGGAGTTGGCGGCATACCAACTCAAAAGGTAGCCCAAATATGTTATGATTAATGGTAGGTTGAGAAGGAAATTGGTAATGTGGTTCTTTTGGGAGGAGTTCAAATAAGCTTTCCTTAATCGATTTTTCCCTCTTGAGCTTAGGGAAGCTAAGGTGGTAGAATTCATGAACTTGAAACAAAGTTCTATAAGTATAAGGTGGTATGCCCTCGAGTTTAATCAATTTTCTAAATATGCTCATTATGAGTTGATACAAAGTTCTATAAGTATGAGGTGGTATCCTCTCCTATAGTTGCCTCTATTGTTGCTAAGAAAGTGTATAGAAGTTGTCCTATTTGCATTTTTCATAAGTTATTGCCTTGTGATTTTGTTGAATTAGACATGACTGATTTTAATGTCATTCTTCGAATGGATTAGTTGCATGCGTACTATGCTTCTATTGATTGTAGAACTGGTAGGGTCAAGTTTCAGTTTCCAAATGAACTCGTCCTTGATTGGGAAAGTTAAGATGTGATGGTCAAAGGTAGATTAATCTCATGCATGAAAGTCGATAAGTTGATCTCTAAGGGGTGCTTGTATCATTTTGTAAGCGTTAAATATGTGAAGTCCAAGGTCCCTTCTATAAAGAAGGTTCTATTTGTAAATACTTTCTTGATGTCTTCCCAAATGACCTTTCCGGTGTCCCTCTGCAAAGGAAAATAGATTTTAGCATAGACCTCCTTCCCGATACTCAATCCATTTCTATTCCCCCTTGTCTTATGCCCCCGGAGGAGTTGAAGAAGTTAAAGGAATAATTGAAAGATTTGTTGGAGAAGGGATTTATTAGGCCTAGCCAATCACCTTGGGGTGCTCCGATGTTATTTGTGAAAAAGAAAGATGGGTCCCTTAGGATGTGTATCGACTACCGACAACTCAATAAGGTCATTATAAAGAATAAATATCCTCTTTCTAGAATTGATAATTTGTTTGACCAACTGCAAGGGGCTAGCATTTTATCTAAGATTTTTCTTTGGACCGGGTATCATCAAGTGAGGGCTAGGGAGTGTGATATTCCCAAGATGACCTTTAGTATTAGATATAAGCATTATGAGTTTATTGTGAAGCATTTTGGGATGACCAATGCCATCTTCATGGACATTATGAATAGAGTCTTCAAACTCTACTTTGATTCCTTTGTTATGGTCTTCATTGATGATATTTTGATCTATTCACATAGTAGAGAGGAGCATATAGGGCATTTAAGGTTTGTGTTGCAAAGATTAAAGGAGGTGAAATTGTATGCTAAGTATGAAAAGCATGAATTTTGTTGAAAGAGGTTGCATTCTTGGGTCATGTTTTGTCGGGGCATGGAATTAAGGTGGATGCGAAGAAGACTGATGTGATTAGAAATCGGCCTAGACCATTGACCCCATTAGATAATAGGAGCTTCTTGGGCCTAGAGGGTTATTATAGAAGATTTGTGAATGAGTTCTCCGCCAATGCTTCCCCTATGACAAAATAATCTCAAAAGAAGGTTAAATTTGTGTGGACTGATGAGTGTAAGAGGAGCTTCCAAACATTGGAAGACAAGCTTATATTCGCTCCTATATTGTCACTACCTGATGGATTAGAGGGATTTGTGGTTTATTGTGATGCTTCCCAGATTTGTTTGGGTTGTGTGTTGATGCAAAATGGTATGGCCATAGCTTATGCTTCTAGACATCTCAAGGTGCATAAAAGGAACTACCCTACCCATGATCTATAGTTAGCCGCCGTTGTGTTTGCCTTAAGGATTTGGCATCACTACTTGTAGCGGGGCATGTTGATGTGTTCACCGATCACAAGATCCTCGAATATGTCTTCGCTCAAAAAGATCTCAACTTGAGACAAAGAAGGTGTCTAGAACTTCTTAATGACTATGATGTGAGTGTGCACTATCATCCGGGTAAGGCAAATGTTGTGGCGAATGCTTTGAGTAGGGTGTCTATGCATAGCCTAGTCATGTTGATGGTGGTTATAAGAAAATGGCTAGAGAGGTGCATCAGTTGGCTAGATTAGGGGTTAGGTTGGAAGAGATTGGTAATGATGGTGTTGTTGTTATTGATGGGTCTAAGACTTTATTGGTTGATGAGGTGATAGTAAAACAAGATCTTGACTCCTCCTTGCTTGAATTGAAGGCCTTAGTGAGAGATGGCAAAGTAGAGGTTTTCTCCCAAGGGGGAGTAGTGCCCTTAGGTACCACGGTAGGTTGTCTGTGCTTTGTGTTGGTGGTTTGAGGGATAAAATCCTTGATGAGGCCCATAATTCTTCTTATTCTATCTACCCCGGTTCCACCAAAATGTATAGAGACTTAAGGGATGTGTATTGGTGGGGAGGCATAAAGAGGGACATTGCCAAATTCATTTCTAGTTGCCATAGTTTTCAACAAGTCAAAACCAAACATCAAAGGCATGTGGCCTAACCCAAGATATAGAGATTCCTACTTGGAAGTGGGAGGTGATTAATATGGATTTTTTGGTTAGGTTTCCTTAGACTAGAAAAGGTTTTGATTCCATTTGGGTTATAGTTGATAGGATGACGAAATTGACTCATTTTGTGCCAGTTAAGATTACATATGGTACTGAAGATTATGCACAGCTATACATCCATGAGTTAGTGAGGTTACATGGGGTTCCTCTGTCCATTATATTGGATCATGGTGGACAATTCACTTCACACTTTTAGAGGTCAATTCAAAGGCGTCTTGGTACAAAAGTTCACCTTAGTACGACCCTCAAACGGTTGGCCAAGCTGAAAGGACCATTCAAATAATTGATGATATTCTTAGGGCTTGTGTTCTTGGAGCTTAAGGGTAGTTGTGATGATCATCTTCCATTCATTGAGTTTTCCTACAACAATAGCTATGATTCGAGCATCGGTGTGGCTCCATTTGAGGCCATTTATGGTAGACGTTTTAGGTCACTTGTTCAGTGGTTTAAAGTTGGTGAGATGGCTTTACTGCGACAAGATCTTCTCATAGAAGCTCTTGAGAAGGTTAGAATGATTAGGGAGAGATTGGAGACAACCCAAAGTCACAAAAAGTATTATTCCATGTGATGGGAAGGGGTCTTGAATTCCAAGTTGGTGATTGGGTTTATTTGAAGGAGTCACCCATGAAGGATGTAGTCCATTTGGTAATAAGGGCAACTTGAGACCAACTTATGTTGGTCCTTGTGAGGTCTTAAGAAGGGTTGGAAAGGTAGCTTATGAGTTAAAGTTGCCGAGTGAAATGAGTTTGGTTCATACGGTGTTCCATGTCTCTATGTTGACAAAATGTGTTAGTGATCCTAATGCTATTGTGCCTCTTGATGTCATTGGTTTTGTTGAGTATAACTTTACTTATGAGAAGGTTCCAATTCAGGTTTTGGATAGGAAAGTGAAGAGATTAAGGAACTAGGAGGTGGCATCCATTAAGGTCCTTTGGAGGAACCAACAAGTTGAAAGTGTTACATGGTAGGTCGAAGTGGACATGCAAAAGCAGTATCCTTATCTTTTCCACTCCACTCAATCCTGAGGTACTAATTCTAAGTATTTTATGTGAGTTCAAGTATTATATTTCAGCCCTATGTCATTCATATCCATTCATATTCAAGTTGGCAAATTCGAGATGATTTTACACTAATGGAAAATGTAATGTTGCATCCTTGTTTGGGTTGGCTTGTCCATGATCACTCTTGTGATGTACATTTCTTTTACATTTGGGGACGAATGTTCCCAAGGGGGAGATGTTGAAACAACCCTGAAACATGCCCAAAAATGTGCCTCAGAATGCTTGGAATTTTAAATTCCATATATCTCAAACTTTGTGTGCGATATTAAAATTCTAACTTCATATTCTTGTTCAGAGGGTCAAAATTAGGGGAAAAAGGGTGTAACCCCGATTTATGAGCAAAAGATTAGCAATTATGATTTTTCAAGTGATAAATTCCAGTGAGCATTCCGCGCCCCTGGTGCGACGCGCCAAAGCTGCACAGATGAAGAGAAGTTGTCTCCGCATCCTCTATGCAACGCGGAGAGGTGTATTTTTTGTCCAGTGATTTTCTATACGGTCCAATACTGTTAAGTCTTAGGCCTAACAGATCCCAAACATGTTTCTACCTATACTTAGCCATATTTCACCCACCATATTATCCAAAACATTTCCCAATACTCACTCAAACATTTATCCATATATTTCACTCCCAAATTCAAGTCTTAAACCCTCATCCTAAACTAAGGATTCCTTCAAGGTTCTTCTTCAAGCTTCAAGTATCCATCTCCAATTTTCACCAAGTTCATCTCCAAGCTAAGGTATGTAGGTTCATTTCATGGGTTCCTTTCACCCATGATACCCAAGCCTCCTTTTACTTAAATGCATTAATTAAAGTTGATTTACAAATGGGTCTTGCTTATTATGAAATTCACTGCACACCATGTTAAAGCTATATTAAATTGTTACTCTTTTGCTATGTTTTGAACTATAAATCTTGGATCTATTGTAAGATTTGATGAGGAATGTTGCATGGTGATGATTGATGGTTTTATAATGAATTTGTTTGCATAACATTATCCCTATATTCCATGGTTTTATACTAGCATTACACACCCTTTAAGTTTTTGATAAAATGTTTGGATATAGTTTCTTGAGGAGTTGAAGCTCGAAAGTATGATATATGATATGATTGATGTTATGCTGATGAAAGAAGATTATTCATATGATATAATCTATACAAAAGTATTGCATTAGACTATGCCCGATCCGAGGGGACTAAGAGCCCGGATGACCTTGTCGAGGGGTTTGTACCTTGATAATCGAGGTGGGGGTTTGTACTCATCAACCATGTGAGGGGTTTGTACTTCACCACTAGGGTTATAAGGTGAAATTGTCATCAACCATGTGAGAGGTTTGTACCACACCACCAGGGTGATGAGGTGAAACCATCATCAGCCTACCAAGAGGTTTGTACTTTGTAAAGCTAGCTTGGTCTTTTCTACATATATGATATCTTATATGAGCATGAGTTACTTGAGAATGTTCTATGCATTGATCGTACATGTCATTTCGCTACATTATGCCTATTGCCTATTGTTATGCATTTTGATTATAACGCCTATCTCTTGTTGCATTGTATCCTACAAGTTAGTACATTCAAACGTACTAATACATACTCTTTCCTACATGATATCATCATATAGGAACCGGAGCCCAAGTTATTCATCCTCCTCCTCCACATGGCTAGTTCGGTACTACTTAAGCTAGTTGGTGAGTCCTCCACTTCGGGGACCTTAGTCTATGTTTCTCTTATCATGTATTGAGACACTCTTCTTTATTTTCTATTTTTGCTATGAGGGTGAGTCCGGTTGCTTTGTCTTTGTCCCTCTCTTATCTAAGTATTAGAGGTATTTGTTGGACATGTTATGTATCAATGATGTGGGCTTTGACTCTTTGTCTCTTGATTATGATGTTGTGCAAGCTTTCCCCTTAGCCCCTTTACCCCTATTCTTACTCTTTATGTCTTTTATATGCTTCCATTACCAATGATATGTAATGACAAGTTAGGAGGCTTGTTTGGGGTTCCTTCAGGTTTCCCCATCTGCGGTGTCACATCTAGGCCCTAGGATTGGTTCGTGACACTTAGAAACATACTATTTATGTAGAAAGAAGGTTGGGCACCATAGGTAAAAGAACCGAATGGTTGAAACCCACATACCTTCGCTTTGGAGAATTTCTTGATGAAGATTATAATGGATACTTGATGCTTGAGTGATATCCGTAAGATCCAGAATGAGGTTTGGCACTTGAATTTTGAGTGACCATTATGTCTAAGTATTTGAGAAAGTATTGGGGAATGTCTTGTATGATATAAAGGTGAAATATGTCTACGTATAGGTGTTTTTATGCATGGAATGTCTTGGACCAAAGACCCCAAAACCTTGGACCAAAATAGAATATGTGGCAGCAAAATACACATCTCTGTGATGGCTTTGTGTCGCGAAGGGACCGCGTACCCTCACTAGAAAGTGAAATTTTGGCGAAATGAAATTTCTCTACGGGTTCTTCAAAATTCAGGTTATACCCATTCCCTGCTCAATTTTGACCCCTAAATAAGAATATGAAGTCAGAATTTTGATAACACACATAAATTTTATGATATATGAAAATTTTGATTATGGGCATTTTCGAGGCACACTTTCAGGCGCTTTTTTTGGGGTCATCTCAGGGGGTTAGGTTAAGTGAATCTAATGAGGGTGTCATCAGTGTGCAAAATGGTCTGAATCATTAGTGGTGGTAGATCTCAAGGAAAAATAGGACCTAGATTTGACATTGATTGAACTGAAGAAATTGGTTGCCAAAATAATGATAGAGGTTTTCTCCCAAGAGAAAGATGGTATACTTCATGGTCAAGGACAATTATGTATTCTAGGTGTAGAGGGATTAAGAGAGGTGATTATGAGATAGTCCCATTGCTTCTCGTATTCCATAGATCTCGAATCCACCAAAGTGTACCGAGTTTGAAGAAAGTGTATTGGTCGAATGGCATGAAGAAGCACATTGCTAAGTTTGTGGAAAAGTACCCTAATTTCCAACAAGTAAAAGAAGAACATCAAACGCCCAATGGCTTGCCCCAGGATACAGAGATTTGTACTTGAAAGTAGCTGGATGTGAATATGGACATTGTGACAGGTTTTCCCCATACCTGAAAGTAATAAGACTCCATTTGATGATTATGTATGGGATGACCAAGTCAACTCATTTTCTATCTGTTAAGGTTACTTGTAGTGCTGAGCATTGTGCTTGCTTGTACATCGGGGAGTTGGTAGTTTTAAATCATTTCATCAAGTGTAAATTAAAAATTTTAAAGTCACATTGATTGCTAATGCAACAAGTTGACTTTATAGAAGGAATATAAGAAGAAAAATGTGTCACATAAATTGAGACAAAAAAAATATAAATGTTGAGCCTCTGCTAAGATTACATGAAGTACTATTGTCTATCATTTAAGATCATTCTACCTAATTCAAGACTCATTTTTTGATGCTATGTATAAGGTGAAACTCATAAAAGATAAATTGAAGTCATCCAAGAGTTATCAAAAGTCGAATTTCAATGTTAAGAGTAAAAACCTTGAAATCCATGTAGGGGATTAGGTGTTTGTAAAGGTTTAACCCATGACGAGAATGATGCGGTGGGGTATAAAGAGAAAGTGGAGTCCCCAGTATGTAGGCCCTTATAAGGTGTTGGAGTGGATTGGTATGGTGTACGTCAAACATGCCATAAGAAATTGTTACGGTTTATCTGGTGTTTCACGTTTCCATGTTAAGGAAGTTCATTGGTGATCTGCTCTTTATTATGCCTTTAGAGAGTGTCAACTTAAGGAGAACTTGACCTATGAAGAAGTTCCAGTTAAGATTTTTTGGACTGGCAAGTGAAGAGTTTACGTAACAAGGAAGTTGCATCAGTTAAAGTTCCTTGGAGAGACTAACATGTTAAGAGCGCTACATGGGAAGAAAATTACATATGATGCAATAATACTCTTATTTATTCCATTCTACTCAAGCATAAGGTAATAGGTACCTCATGTCCAAATGGTTTGAATTTTCTCATTCCTACATTTTCTTGCATAACATGCATGGATGCTCATAAAACTAATTTTAAATGACGTTTGTTGCAAAGGTTTGAGGGTTATATGATTTTTATGTTTAACATGCATTTTTTCATCCATGTTGGATAATTGATAATAATTTGCTCTATTCAACTCTTATTACATTTAAGGACAATGTCCCCAAGGGGGAGATATTTTAAGGTCCTGGACATTATAAGATGGAACCAAGGCTTGAAATTATGTTTTCGAGAGATTTTGGCTAAGGGTGCCTACCAAGACAGCCTTCATAAATAATAGGTGCACACCATCATCCATGAAATGTCTCATGGGAGGACTTCACAGTGTGTTCCATGGATGCCAAAGAGAATTGTCCCAGCACAAAACCCTCCATGGCTCGTGATACATACCACAACTCGTGGAGGGTCTTATGGAGTGCACTGTCCATAAGGATTCCCATTTTCCTTTAGAATTACACACCACAGTACCCACCATGGGTTGTGGTGCACACCATGGTTCATGGTTGGGCTCGTGAAGGTATGCCATCCTACCCGTGAAGGTGTGCCATCCAATTTTAAAGTATGTTTTTGTCGGAGCATTTGGGTCCTGTCCTTGATTCCTAAACTTTATTTGGATGGATTTTAGACTACAATACCCTTCTAATGTTATTCCAACCTATCTAAAGTGTTTCAATCACTCCCCAAACACTTACTCTAATTTACTTCGAAAAAATCAATATCAAGTCTACTCCCAATCTCAAGTGTAGAATTCATTGAAGAACTATCTAGTTTCAAGTAAAATTAATGCTTAACGCTTCAATTCTCATCAAGGTATGTGAGATTCATCCATGGATATATTTCACCCATGGAGACCAATCCATTTTCTCATTATTCTATGTAATCTCAAGTAATATCAAATTAGGGTTTTCATGACTTTATTTTCAAATGATATTACAATGTCATAATGATATTATACATTGAAATATGCATGAATAACTCTCAGTTTGCATGATTTATATCATTTTCATGAGATTATTAAAATTATGCATAGGTCACTTCGATTATAATTCAAATGATCTTCACTTTAATGATTATGCATGAATTTACTCAACTATCATGATTTTGAACTTGATGAATATAAACTCATTCTATTATCCTATCTCTCACCACATTATCATAATTGTGCAAGGTTTTCAAACAAGTTTATGATTATAAATTGGGGATTTAGGACCTTAAGGTTCACTTGGGATCCCTACTGGGAGGCTCAGTATTTTGAGAGGTGACCTAGGAGCCTAGTATGCTATAAATAGGGAATTCAAGATCTTGAGGTTGACCTGGGGTCCCTACAGGGGATTTAGGATTATAAAAGGAGACCTAGGACCCTAGTATGAATTGAGCTATTCTTAAGAATGATGTGTATGAACTATGAGGTTTGGATAAGCTTATTATGATGATTTACAAGTATGAATTATGATGAACTATGATAACTTATGATGCTTTATGAAACATATGCCTTTATGTATGTATATTATATATTATGTTGTATGTTGACTTAGCACTGAGAGGATCTGTAGTTATGGCTCACTCTTTAGTTGAGGTATAACCCATAGAAATAAATCCCATAGTCCAATAACTACGTGCCACCATAGGTATGCTGACGTTCTCAATATGGGTTGCTAGTGGATCGACATAGCTTATGATATGACATGTAGAGTTTTTCCTTGGAAAGTAGTTGGGGAAACACTGGGATTCCATATCATAGCTCACATTGCCTTACGGGTTTGGTGACATTCCCACATATGATTATGTACTATGGTTTCATGCATCATTATACTCATGGCATTTTAATATGTTGTATGTATTTCCATTTATGATGGTAAAACATGGGTTAAAGTTACACCCTTAACACAGACTTCACTCATAATTGGACTTGGACAAATTTGACATCGGGCCTCGTCTCCATTTAGCTAGCAAATGTAAGCTAAGTAAGTAGGTGACTCACCTACTAGCTTCCTAAGTCTTACAAGCACCTCAATTCTCTCATATTGTTTAGGGCCATGATCTCCTAAATTTGACTTAAAACTTATTTACACTCGACCTTCTTCAGCGTTAGACGCATATATCGCCCTAGAATGAGAGATTAAAGTACTTTTAAAAATAGGCGCTAATTTGAAAAGCCATATCATGTTTCATTTGCATAGTACTAGTATCGTAATAGGTGGGGTATTACATCCTTCCCCCTAAAAACATTCGTCCTCTAATGTTGGCACAATTGGATAGGTTAACCAAGTTTAGACCTTTACTTACACAAACTTTTGACAACACACTAAGTATTCAATCACACGTACCGATTAGTTTCCAATTCTGCCTGTTGCACTTCCTCCTTAGCTTCAAATAAGTAAAGGTATTTTGATTTCATCGCATCCTCAGCCTGCCATGTTAATTCTTCTGCTTGCTGGTTTCTCCAAAGTACTATTACTGATGTATTTCTTTATTTCTTCGCTTTGTAACTTGACGGTCTAGAATAGCAATAGGTTCCTCTTCATATGTGAGATTTTTTGTAACTGCACATCTTCAATAGGAGTGACACGGGATGGGTCACCTGTGCATTTTCGAAGCATTGAGACATGAAAAACTGGATGAACCATTGATAGCTCTTGGGGTAGCTCTAGTTCATATGCAATCTGCTCGAACTTCTTAATAATTTTATATGGCCCTATGTAACGTGGGCTCAGTTTTCCTTTCTTACCAAACCTCATAACACCTTTCATTGTAGACACCTTTAAAAATACCTAATCCCCTACTGAGAATTCCAGTGCTCTCCTTCTAGCATCCACATATGATTTGTGACTAGATTTGGCTATTTCTAGCCACTGTTGTATTACCTTAACTTTTTCCATGGCTTATTATACTAGATCTGGCCCAAACAATGTGGCTTGAGGGTGAAAAGATATACTCAAATTGACTTTTTCCATGGCTTGAGGGTGGAAAGATGTACTCAACTTCATTTGTGTCCCTAAACCACTTTGGAAGGACTTCTAAAACTTTGTAGTGAATTGAGCTCCTCAGTCAGACATAATGGAGATTGGGAATCCATGTAGCCTGACTATCTCTTTGAGGTATAGCTTGACATACTCTTCAGCTGTATAATCACTCCTGACTGGAAAAACGTGTGTTGACTTTGTGAGTCTATTAACTATTACCCATATAGAGTCAAACTTCAGAGATGGGCGAGGCAAGCCGATAACAAAATACATATTGATCATATCCCACTTCCATGTAGGAAGCTTTATACATTGCATATAACCTCCTGGCTTTTGGTTTTCTACTTTTACTTGTTGGCAATTTGGACATTGAGCCACAAATTCTGCAAGGCCCTTTTTCATGCCTCCCCACCAAAACATTCCCTTCAGGTCATGGTACATCTTAGTTGATCCTGGATGGATGGAATATCGGGAATGATGTGCTTCTTCCATTATCCTCTTTCTTAATCCATTAATATCGGGCAAACATAATCTATTTTGGCAGTAAAGTACTCCATTTTGTGTAAGGTCAAAGCCCTTTATCGTACGCTGACTCACCTTTTCCTTTTGCTATCGTAGAACTGGATCCTCAAACTATTTTTCTTTCACCTCCATTACTAATGAAGACGTTGTTGCATTATGTATAATAACCCCTTCCTCTGGAGTTTCAAGAAGGCGAACTCCCAAACTGGCTAGTTGACATAGATCCTTATCCACTCCTTGACTTACCATAGCTTGATCACCAGTATTCATTATTACCTTACGACTTAGAGCATCGGCTACCATATTTTCCTTCCCCGGATGGTATAGTATATCAACATCACAATCCTTTATTAGCTCTAGCCATTTCCGCTGTCTTAAGTTTAGGTCATTCTGTTTAAAGATGTATTGTAAACTCTTATGATCAGTATATATGTCAATATGAACCCCACACAAATAGTGGCACCATATTTTCAGAGCAAATACAACCATTGCTAGCTCAAGATCATGAGTTAGGTAGTTTTCCTCATCTCATGGTAGTTGTCTAGATGCATATGCAATTATCCTACCATGTTGTATCAGTACACATCCTAGGCAACTCCTGAAGCATCGCAATATATGCATACCCCTCGGTGCCTTCTGGAAGTACTAGCACAAATGCAGAAGTTAACTTATTTTTTAGCTCTTGAAAGTGCGTTTTACATGCATCATTCCATTGGAACTTGGTTGCCTTATGTGTCAACTTTGTTAGAGGTGCAGAAATAGAAGAAATACTTTCAATAAACCTCCTGTAAAAACCTGCCAAACCTAGGAAGCTCCGAACTTCTGTAGGTGTTGTTGGTCTTAGCCAATCTTTAACAGACTCTATCTTTTATAAATCAACCCTTATTCCCTTATTGGATACAATATGACCCAAAAATGCCATTGATTTTAGCCAAAATTCACATTCAAAAAACTTGGCATACAACTGTCGATCACGAAGAACTTGTAGCACCTGTCGTAAGTGATTTGTGTGATCCTTTTCTGATCTTGAATATACCAAAATGTCATCTATAAATAATATCATGAACATATCCAAGAATGGCTTAAACACACTGTTTATCGGATCCATAAAAACTGCTAGTGCATTCGTTAGGCCAAATGACATAACAAGAAATTCAAAGTGACCAAAGCGTATTCTAAAAGCTATTTTGGGTATATCTTTCCCTTTCACCCTCACTTGGTGATAACCCGATCTCAAATCAATTTTTAAAAAGCATTTGGCACCCTGTAACTGATCAAATAAATCATCAATCTTGGGGAGAGGGTATTTATTCTTAATTGTCACCCTATTCAATTGTCGATAATCAATACACATTCTTAAGGTGCCATCCTTTTTGCATACAAATAATACTGGTGCACCCTAGGGGGACACACTAGGTCTTATAAAACCCCCTCTCCAATAGGTCTTTTAGCTGTTCTTTTAATTCACGCAATTCTTCCGGGGCATTCTATATGGAGGGATAGAAATAGGTTGAGTATGTAGAAGTAAGTCAATAGCAAAATCTACATCTCGTTCTGGAGTTAAGCTTGGAAGTTCTTTAGGAAACACATCAACAAATTCACCCACTATTGGAACTGATTGAAGAGTTGGCGATTTTGCCTCCATATCCCTTACTCTAACTAAATGACATGTATACCCCTTAGATATCATCTTTCTGGCCTTAAAGTAATAGATAAACTTCCCCTTTGGTACCCCAACATTGCCTTCCCATTCAAGGACTACCTCATTTGGAAAGTGGAAGTACACTTTCTTAGTTCGACAATCCACGGTGGCATACCAAGAAGATAACCAATCCATACCCATTATGACGTCAAATCCACCATTTCTAGCTTAATAAGGTCAAGCAATGTGTCATGGTCACAAACAGTTACTACACAGTCATAATAAACCCTTCTAGCCATGTAGACACTTCAAATGGTCTATTCAATAATTTCTGTGTTCTCTTAAGCTTCCCAGCAACTAGTTGGATAATGTATGATAGTGTAAAACCAGTGTCAATTAATGTATATACATTATTTTAAAAGATGGACAATGTACCTGTGACCACATCGGGTGAAGCTTCCAAATTTTGCCAACTCCCCAGAGCATAAGTGTGATTCTAGAGTTCGCTAGAGCTAGCTGCTCCTTTAACACCTCTACCATGATCCATAGGTGCTTGTTGACCCTACCTAATGAAGGAACTGACGATGATGATGCAACAGCTGACCTAGTTAATTGTGCTATATCACCCATACACCTCTTCAAGCATTCCTTTATCATGTGCCCTGGCACACCACACCAATAAAAAACATCTGTCCCAACATAACACACACCCGGATGACTTCTTCCACATTGGTTACAAGGTTTCCTAGGAGTCATTTCCTGTCCTGTTGAATATCTCGCTGTTCGGACACCTTACCCTTCACTTCGTGGACCAAACTTATTTCAAGTAGACCCCTGAAGTTGTGGTGGAGCACTGGCTGCAGAGTAGGAGGATGATGGCCTAAGCAGTCTATTAGAAAATTGAGGCCTAAGGTTACCTTGGGACGGTGTAAAATGCCTTGAAGATCTGGCCCTCTTGGACTGCGCCTTTCTAACTCTTGTGTCCTTCTCCTTTGCCTCTGATCCTCCAATTTCTGTGCAAAAGCTTGCATCCTTGCTATGTCCATATCCTTATTCAACGAAGAAATGGTACAGTCTCTAACCAAATATGTATCTAATATATCCACATATTGATAAACTCTATCTACCATAGTAGCAACTATATCAGGAGCATACCTAGCAGGGAATTAAATTGAAGGCTATACTATCTCACGCTCATATTCCCTTGGTGGAGGTTCAAGAACTGATCTGTTAGGGCCTCTCGAATCTGTAATGGCAAGTAATGGTGAAGAAAGACCTCTTTGTACTCCTTCCAAGTAGTTGGGAGAGCATCTATATCTTTGGATTGCTTCTAAGCTTCATACCACAATATAGCTACACCCTTCAACCTATATGTTGCTAACTCGATAGCTTCTGTAACACTGACATGCATAACATCTAAAGTGCGCTAAATCTAACCAATAAAGTCTTGGGGATCTTCATTAGGATCAGACCCAGTGAAGGTTGGAGGGTCCAAATTAAGTAAGTCACGTATCCTCGTGCCAGCTGCCGTATTTGCACCACCTGCACCTATAACTGGACCTTCCTGTCTTTAACCTTAGCCGACTACTATATGAGTCAATAGTTGGACTGCATTTCTCAGATTCTGCACTGTAGCATCGGTAGGTGGTTCTGGGGGAATTTCACTACTTCTGGGTTCATCAAGAGCTGGAGGGATTAGAGATGTCCATGACAGAGACTCATTTTGAGCCTCATTTCATTGTCTCATATGACTGGGTGTACCAGCCACCACTTCTACTGCCTTGCCTTTACCTTTGTTCTTCCTGGTTTCTGGCATACTTGCTCACTGTACAAAATAACTTTAGGAGTTAGATACAATCCACCTATTACATTTAGCTCTATGACACAATCTAAAGAATGAAAAGAAAGTAACAATTCCTAAATGCCACGTAGCCTCCTGCTTATAAATGTTGTGCACAACGCATCGATAAACGAGTCTCTACATAGACACGGCCTTGTAGATCCCTAGGATGACCCACTCTGATACCACTTCTGTCACAACCCAAAGTCTCCTTAAGACAGACTGGCACCCGTTGCCGATGAGGCTCGGGAGAACCAAACTATATCTATGTGCTTTTAGACATATTATAAGGGATTTCTACAATCAACATGCCTTTATGCCAGTAAATAATAATAATAAGACAAAAGGAAATGCATATGACTAGGCCATTGGGGCCACGGTTTCTAAGGTATGAGACATGACCACACTTTAATTCACATAGTCAACAAAGCCTCTAGATAAGATAAAGTGCCTGATAAGGGTCGGGAAAGGCCCCGCCTTGACTATTGTATAATACAAACATATAAGATCTAGACACATATAAAGCTCCGAAGTAACCTGGAGCTTGGTAACAACAGCTGGATGACCTGTACTCTACTGGGAAGATCTACTAGCACCTGTACCTGCAGCATGAAATACAAGTCCGCATAAGGGACATCAATACAAGATAATGTGATGAATATGTAAGGCAGGAAATACTGTATATGAAGTAACAACTCAAATGAAACTATGCACTGGTGTAAGATAAGAGACCACCTTTGGTTATACTTTAGAATCATGTACTTTATGTTCTTTATATTACTTTACCTTTACTGTATAATCTATGCACAATTATAATACAAACGATCAACTAATCAGTAGTAAATCTATATCAGGATTGTCCTTGACTAGGTTCTTCCTTAACCCCTCGGGTTACCACCTGTGATAGGATCGTCCCTGTTTAGGTGATGCTTCCGCCCCTCAAGCTACCACCCATCAATAAACAAATACACTTTATCTTTCAATTACCTTTGAGATTATTCTTTTGGTGGTCATGATATTGGAGCTATAGAACTGTAGATGTAACATATGACATGTAAATAATCATATAAGATGATATGATAATGAAAAGAGTATGTTACATAAATAATGAGATGCGTATGAAATGAAACAACTCGCGAACTTTCTTTAGCAACAAGAACCCATGTAACTTGGTATCCATGTGTATATGCAGATTTGAAGGTGATTATATATGGAAGCATGTGAACATATGAAAGGGTGGAGACATGGTTAATAGTTGTGTCGGAGTTTGGTAAATGCCTTTATGTACCAAGGAGAGATCTATGTTTCATGCCAAATAATACGAAATCAAGTAGCCTTACATACCTCGTTGTATGACTTTGTTACTACCTTGGAGTGGTTGCATTTTCCCTCAAATATTTATCTAGCAGTATATTAGGCTACAAGACTAGTATTAGCAGGACGAAACACTTCTTGGAAGCCCAATACCATAAAAACTAACATCCGAGCAGCAAACTTTTAATTAGCGAGGCAAAGGCATTTCTTCAACCTTTTCACTTATAATCATATTTTCTAACAACCATTCTTATGTATATGTCATATACATCTTATTTCAGACTCTTAACAGTATTATAACAGCCCATAAGACACAACACAGAATAATTCTTTACAACATACAAACAAGCGGCACAACGTTACATCCTTTCTCAAGACTTCGATGTCAAAAATCCCAAATCTGTTTTAATTTTTACATATATTTTTTCCAACGTTTTTACCACATAAACCCAGTATTGAGATAGTCCACAAATAGTACTAAAGTAAGGGAAGGTCGTGGAATAACATATTATAATTCTACACAACCTACAAATGGACAGCATAACATTACGTCCTTTTGCCCCATTTTGGCGTTGACAATTACAAACCTGTTCCAACTTTACACAAACTGTCCTAAACATATCCATTCATAAAAATAGCCTTAAAACATTCTTATAATAGTACCAAAGTAGTCATGAAGGATGTGAGGCAATAGCTTTCCATCCAACAGCCCACAAGTTCATACTAAGAACACAATTGCGATATCATATAAGAACTCACTTTTATGGATTGCAAAAGTAGTGCAGCAGCTCAATTACATGACTAACAAACTATACCTTGTTAAAACATAAGTCTTACTTCATAATTCAGCCAACCAATCAAGAGAAAATCCTCTTGAACAACAAGAAACATTCACAACAATACTTAGGACACATGCTGTCCAGAATTTCCAGCACAACATACTAGCATATACTTCTTGTTTTTCATGAAGAAACTATACTAAATACACAACTATAATTTCTTACCTTTGCCTTCGAGATTCAGGTTTCCCTTCAAGAACCTTAGAGGATTGTATTTGCATTTTGGTAAAGTGAAATAGATAGAAGACAAGAGTCTTTAGGAAAGTTGAAAAATTATTTTAAGTGGAATGAATTGAAGGCTGCTTTTGATCTATTTTTAAAGACTCTTTTGGCAAATTCTTCTTGCCATTTGACCAGATATTGACATCTATTAATACACTTGTTATGCAGCATGTTATCCCTTGCACTTGGGCCTAAATGACTCTCCAACTTAATGGGCCTTTTGCTGCCCATTTTTTCGGCTTTCTTCTTAATTAGTTTTGGCCTAGTTTATCAAATAAATTGGAATGTCTTTAGGACCCTTTAAATATCCTCCTTGGGCTGAACATATCATCCATTTATGATGCTAAAATTTAGGCTGAAGTTACACCCTTAACATTGACTTTATTCATAATCGGACTTGGACAAATTCGACGTAGGGCCTCGTCTCCGTTTAGATAGCAAATTTAAGCTAAGCAAGTAGGTGACTCACCTAATAGATTATTAAGTTATACAAGCACCTCAATTCTTTTACTTTGTTTAGGGCTGTAATCTCCTCAATTTTACTCAAAACATGTATACACTCAACCCTCTTAAACGTTAGACACACATATCGCTCATTAAAACAAGATTCAAACACTTTTAAGAGTTGGCGCTAATTTGACCAAACCATATCATGTTTCATTTACATAGCATTAGTACATGTAAATTGTGGGCTGTTACAAAAGCACAATCCATTCCCTTCTCTTTTTCCCCCATTTTGCATAATACACATTTAACATGCACAAATTTGGTTATTTGTAATTTTTGGTTTATGAAATTTTTATGTTTAAATCCTTTAACAATACTATATGCTAAATATTTCTCGCTGTATCAATTTATATGGTATATTTTTTATTTTGTTTAAAAAAGAATATTAGTTTACTATAATTAGAAGTAATTTAACTTTAAATTTTTCTTTTTACTCTTAATAAAATGATTCTCAACTATAAAAATATCTAAGAATTATTTTACATCACAAGTTTTAAAAATCTTCCTTTTCTTTAAGCATCATTCCAAATCAAGGGTGACACTTGAAATGAGATGAAAGAATAATATATTCTCTGCATTAAAAAGAATAACCCCTTTCTTTTTTAGTTTGTTTAAAAACAGATTAACCTTTTAATTTCAACTTTCCAAGTGACATATTTAAGGTCACAAGATAAAACGACATTTAAGTCATTTAACACAGCTGTAATTTATAACCATAATATAAAAAAAAAATCTTTTTATTATTTTAAATTTCATATCAAATTAAACCAAATCATTCATTTTAAAATGGAAGAAGTATATACTTAACGTATGGAGAAAGCCAGATCTTTGAAAGAGTACAATGATTTGCCTTATTTGACTACCATACTTTTGGCCGAAATTGGGTAAAAATCCAACAGAAAAGTAGCTATATATAGCGACTTATTTTCTGGCTCTCATGCATCTTTGAAGTCAGAAGGATATAATATTCAACCTAATGTACTTTCCTCATCTAAAAAAAGTCCCGCCTTCAATTTTTGTGGGTTAAAAAAAAAGATTTATTTTTCTAGCATAACTTTAATTTCTTCTGTTCAAGGTCATGAAATTAAAGTATATTTTAATATATTTGAAAAAATTTCATTTAAGATTACAATTTTTTTTCTTAAATTTGATATCAAATCAAATCAAATAGTTTGATATTTGGAATGAAGGGAGTAAAAAGGTTTCATCATATTCTCATCTTCATCCACCAAGGAAGTAGGTGAGAAAACATATGATCAACAAGGAGGAGGAACAAAAAACTAACTAGTCACGTTATATTATGGTACCATATATTAGTGCCAAATCCCAGGCAAGCTACAAAAATGCACATGGCAGACGTTTGTGTACGTGTAATATAATAATATATATTGCCAGTGATTTAATATGCCTATCCTTGGAAGATCATGTGGGGTTTTCTTGTGAGTATTAAAACCGACCATTTTATTAATGGTAGCCATCATTTGCAAATTTGTGTCTTCTTTATCTTGTTTATGAGGTATGTTTTGATATCTCATTTTTTTAGTTAACCATGTATTAATAACTAGTATGTCGTTTCTAACTTGCCCCTTGTTTGGGCGGTTGTTACTCGTTGATTGTATTTTATTGTATTGTTAGTTTAAGTACAATAATTTATTTTAATTGGTACTTAAATTTCATTGTATCATATCATTTAATTTCATTGTTAGATAACAACAAAAAAAACCATTTTATGTAACAAATGATTTGGTGTGATTGCGTCATTACTTTAACATCTTATTTTTTAACTTTATTTATTTAATAATTCTACTTTATCATTTATCCTATCTTTTTATGAAATCTATCACATATCTTTTATATATGTATGACATTATGTAACAATAAATAACAATACAATCTATCTGAATTTTGTAGTCATTGGAACAATATAGTACGATACAACACAACACAATACAATACATTACATTACGAAACAATACACAACAACCATTCAAACAAAGTGTTAGATCACCTCAAATGATATCATGTGAACATTTGGTTAATTGTTGATTTTTTTTAGGTAAGTGTCAAAAATACATATGAACTTTTTTTTTTTAAATTTTATATCTAAATTATGGGAATATGAGTTTCATACCCAAATTATCACGTATTAGTTTGAGAAACACATCTCTTTATTATATTATTGTGCTTTCATCATGGTGTATGTACTACACACTCTCTTATTTAGAAAAATTATTACATCACACTCCACATGGAGAAACATTCCATCTTAACCACTGCACACCTAAGGCCAAAACTTAGGCCTGAGCTGATCAGACTGAACCAATTGCTATTAACACATAACAACCACACACAATCAAAAAAATAAACAGGTATATTGAAGCTTAAAATTGACCCTTGATCGGAAAATCCCCTGTCAACAATTTTACAAAGAAAATAACTTTCCCCAACAATGCATCAAATAATAACCAACTAGCACATCAGCCTGTTTGGGCCGTTGAGGTCACCAAGTATCAGGAAAGCATAAATGTTAGTTGGATCGTCAAAGCCACCATAATCTTTGCGGTTTGAGGTCCACCCTATTCTGACACTGAATGTTATAGGGCTACATTTGCAGTTTAAGGTCTGGGCTTTGTACCCCCTTCTTCTTTGGCATAATTAGTATGGTACTTCACGAGGTCACATCTGCAGTTTGAGGTTCGGGCTCTATGAATGTGCTTTACGGGGTCACATTCACAGTTTAATGTTTGAGCTCTGTGTTCCCTCCCACCTTCAGAGTTCAGGTTATTTGTCAAGACCCAAACTCCGGGCCATGACTAGTGCCGATTAGGCACTTAGACCGCTATAAATTTCAACACTACATACTAAAGTCCAATAATTCTACCGAAATTTCGGCAGAGTTTCCTTTGTAA
>JAOTQR010113128.1:0-25530 GCA_025774065.1 Solanum ossicruentum | reverse complement strand
GTTATTAAAAGTAGAAAGAATGTTAGGCAAAAGTTATATTACTATTTTATCCCCTACATTATATTAAAATGTTATAAAGTATTTAATAAATTAAATAACATATAGTAACTCAACATACTGGACGAAACATTTTTCCCACCAACTCTCCATTATTAAATATAAAAACTCCCACTAATTATGTTCATTATGATTTTTATATCCACCTCTCATCCATGATCTCAAATGGGTTAATGTCATTTTCATGACAATTCTTTGTATTCCTTAATCCTCTCCTATAAATAGTGACATTTGACACAATATTGTACACACTTAAAACATTTGGAAAAAAGAATCACTATGCTTTCTTCTTTGTCTCATTTTATTTGTTTTGTGTAATGTTTTTGTTTCATTTTAATGTAATTGTATAGCATTCCAATGTTTTGTTGCTATGATTGAAAATTCATAGTGGTTTGTTGCTTTGATTCTTGTGAAGACAAAGATAAATCTTTCAAACTTCTTTAGGAATGAACGAAGCATTCCTTTCACTTTCTTGGAGGAAGGAGAAATGTGAATGACTTGATCTTATAGAAGGAGACACCATTCGACAGACAAAAAACAATTAGATATTTTTTTTACTATACTCTCTCTTAATTTTTGAATGTAAAATAAGGGGTCATGCATAAGAATATAAGATATGACACTCTACTAATATACTTGTATGATGTAATTTATAATTTTTTAAATATAAATTGCTTCATCTTTTTATCCTTCAATGAAAAACTACTTCTTTAACATTTCGTACAAAGAAATGTAAACAAACATTCAAATAAATGCCAATTACCATATTGAATACAATACAATTAATCAACCATAATTATATGCCTCTCCACGTATCAAATACTTATTTTAGAAAGTTATTACAAGTCATTTGCAGTTTCAGAATTGATTCTTCATATTCTTCATTTCCTGGTCATTAGTCTCCTGAATTTTAAATCCCATCCATGTTGTCTCCACACCTCTTCAATTATAACATCAGGTATCTGAGCTGGAGTAAACAGGGCGGGGATTTTTCCTTTAATGTTTCTTTGTCTTTTGATCATATTATATTTTAACTTTGGTGTTTCTAACTTTCCAGTGCTTGTCTCCACGTTGCCGATGCATTGCAATGATTCTCCACAATTTAGGCAGTACTGTTATGAGCATGTATGCCTCACAAGATGTTTGTTTCTTTTGTAGATGGAGTATCTTCCTATTTCCTCATGGAAGACATCGCTCCAGCTTATGGGTGAATTCTTCAACATATGGAATGATGCTGTTGGAAAAAAATCATTACCAGGTCATTTTGTGCACTTCGAACCAAAGTTTCCAGAGTATGACCTCTCTTATCAATATACTTCAGACTACACAGTTGTGTATGCTAGCACCATTGCTCAAATGATAGCAGCAACTGAATCATCGCGAGCAGTGAGAAATGATAGCTACATTCTAATTTCTCACTGCTAGTGATGATTCAGTTGCTGCTATCATTTGATCTATGGTGCTAGCATACTGTGCAGCTGTGCGCTCTGAAGTGTATTGATCAGAAAGGCCATACTCTAAAAACTTTGGTTTGAAGTGCAAAAAATGACTTGGTAATGATCTTTTTCCAACAACATCATTCCACATGTCGAAGAATTCACCCATGAGCTGGCGCGATATCTCCCATGAGGAAATAGCAAGATACTGAATCTACAAAAGAAACAAACATCTTGTGAGGCATACATGCTCATAACAGAACTGCCTAAATTGTGGAGAATCATTGCAATGCAACAACAATGTGGAGACAAGCATTGGAAAGTTAAAAACACCAAATTTAAAATATAATATGATCAAAAGACACAGAAACATTAAAGAAAAAATCCCCGTCTTATTTACTCTAGCTCAGACACCTGATAAGGCCAACCTGGAAAAACCTACCAATAGAAGTAACAAATGATTACCTACTAATCTGCTCCCAACATGCATCAGTTTCAAAATTATTGAATGCAAATGATCATAAGAGCAAACAGTAATACTATCATAAGAGCAAACAGAATCAATCTATTCCGGATGTACAAAAATATATATTTCAATAGTTTTCTCATGTTGGAAGTCGCTCAAGAAACCAATAAAGTAAACGAGGTAAGGTCTTATATTATATGCAATTCTTTTTTACTACTATAGTATGTTTGACCAAATTCCTTATATAGAAGTGATTAGCCATCTATACCTTGCATTTATGCAAGAAGAGATTTTCATGACGACCTTCTAACTACATGACACTAACTTCTAGCATCATGTCAATTAGCCGCCAAGACAATTGCATTATTCTTACTAAGTTGTCCTTATTAATCCATAGATTGGGGTTGTCCAAGAGTGTTGCACGAAAAGAAAAGGAGAATGTTCCATCTTGAAAAGTGAATTTGCAACAAAGAAATGCAAAAGCGACAACTTTGACAAGAGTGGGGTCAAAAAGTTTATCGCTGACGGAAGGAACAACCCAAATTTGTGTTGGTATAGGATTTCACTAGGTTCATGGATTCAACAAATTGTGGAAGATCCTGTATGCTACGTCAGTGGGTGAAGCTATAATGGTGGACTTGGTGTTGGAATAAGATATGACGATGGTCTTTTATTCGGTGAAAACACTGGTGGCAGTGGAGGAGGGAAAGATTGTGGTAGAATTTGAATGTCCAAATGTTTGTGTTTGATTTTTATTAATGATTTTCAGGTAACAGTATTTGTGCCCTAAGTGTTCAATAAAATTCTTCAAATAAATTACTTTGACTTTTGTTCTATGAATGCTTCATTCAATGATTTTTTTTTTCATTTCGTCTAGTATGCATCGCATGAGTAGCTATCTTTCATTGAAGAGAATAAATAAGAAATATATGCAAAATTGTGATGCCAATCAAACTTTGTTTAAGAAAGAGGGAAGAGAAATACATGAATTCTCTAGATCAAATAGACAGAAAACAAACCTCAAATGGCAAATACTCCCATTCAATAGTCAAATTCCTTCAAATCCGCATAATCTATACATGATAATTGAATTGAGGCAAACCTACTGCAGACTTTTATCTACAATTATTCTCCTAAACAAACAATAATGTGGATAACATTTTTTTAAAAAAGTTGTAAAAAATACAATACCAAAATCATTCATATATAATCTTGCTAAACATTATATGGGCAGGAAGGGATGGGGAGTGGTGGTTTGAGGTGGGATGGTCAAGCGGTGGGAATTGGGGATGTTAGGGAAGTGTGCTCAGAGTGTCATTTATGCAACTTGTTTTCTTACTTTATTAGGAAAATCATTATTAAGGAGCTTGTTTTTTCTACGATTTTGAAAAATTATTTTGACTAACCAAATATGGAAAAATATTTTCCTTCATCACCAAACGTGCTATTAAAGTAAAATTTGTAGCTTTTAAATTTTTTTCTATTGTTTTTCAAAACCTCATTTTCGTTTAATTTCATGAAATTTCCTAATATAGACTCAGATTTCTAAATATGTCATTATCTTTTTGCTATTCATTATTTCTCCTTAACTAGTCAATTTTTATATTGCATATGTTTGTCCCCATGCCATTAATAACAATTCATATGGACTAATTATTTTTGAATGTCTTTATTGACATTTTCTAAAAATACATGAAGTGATTCAACTTAAGTTTTGGCTAATGATTTCAGATTTAGAAAGTTTATTATTTCATTCAAAAGGTAAATGGTGCACTATTTTTCTAATTTAAATAATTAAGAGAATTAAGTGAAATTTATAGAGCATCGTATAATGACACTCTAGGTCATTTATGCTTTTTTAGATATTTTCCACCTATTAGAGCTTAACTATAGTAACCCCGAGTCATTTCTGATTCACTGGCGCTAACTGTTCGATTTTTGGTCGCTCTTTTGAAATATGTACAATTTTCTTTATTGTAGGCGAGATCAAAGTTGAAAAACTTTACCAGTAAACTTTGGGTAAACGGTCTCAGAACAAAATTTTGACTGTTGCATCAGCTTTGGAATGGCCAAATTAGGCTAGGAGCATATTGGGTTAGATTACAAGGATTTTTAATGTTGGTTTCTGTCGGAAATTCCTTTTGCAATGTTTGTGGTAAAATTTGACGTTTTGCTGTTGCATATTGGGTATCCTTTTTTTGATAATTTAATGTGTGCTTTCTTATCCATTTTGAGTCAAATGATTGTGAATTTTGGATCTATTTTGTGTGTTCTCGAGGCACACATTGTTGTAATGTCAGAATAGACTGATTGAGCTACATTTGAAACAAAAATTCTCATGAACTTTCTATTTGCATTGAAATTTATGTAAAAAAATGTTTTTCATTATTTAGCTATTTTATATGGTTTTAGACCTTAAGTTGATCCGGAATTTGAGGTATGAGCTTGAAACGATCCAAAAAGTGCCCGAAGACGTGCCTCAGAAGTGCCCGGAATTGTAATTTCTATATATCTGAAAATTCGTTCGTTATTTTGAAAATCAGACTTCATATTCTTGTTCAGGGGGTAAAATTGGGAGATGGGTCAAACTCAAATTTTAGAGAAACCGTAGCAAAATCTGAATTTTCAAAGTGAACTGAAAAAAGTGTAAGTGCTCATTCCTTCCGCGACACGCACTAGTATTAAAATTGTTCTGATTTTTGACTTCGGTCCAAGACTTTTAAGTCTTGGGCCAAAGTGTTCCCATTCACTAAAATATCTATACTTAGCCATATTTCACTCTCATATCATTCAAAATATTCCCCAATACTCACCAAAACACTTAACCAAATATTTCACTCCCAAATTCAAGATTCAAACCCTCTTACGGATCTTAAGGATTTCACTCAAGCTTCAAGTCTCCATTAAAGTCTTCTTCAAGAAATTCTCCAAAGCTCAGATATGTGGGTTTCAACCATTAGGTCCTTTCACCCATGGTGCCCAATCCTCTTTTCTACTTAAATTGCATGATTTAAAGTTGATTTACTCATGGGTCTTGATTATTATAAATTTCACTGTACAGTGAATTATGGTTTTATAAAAGTGTGATTGTTTTAGCATGATTTGAGCTATAAATCTTAGATCTAATGTTGGATTTGATGAAGGATTTTGATGTATGTTACTTGAGGGTGTTACGAAGTGTTGGTTAATGGTTTTACATGGGATTTACTTGCATGTTTTCACTCTTGAATTGCATGGTTTTACACTAGCACTACACACCTGCCAAGTGTTTGATAAAATGTTCGGTTATGATTTCTTGAGGAATTGAAGTTTCAATGCATGTCTTATAAGTTGAATGACTTCATGGTTATTTTAAGCTTTTTAAATATTTGTCTAATTCATGGAAATGCTGATGATGTTATCAGGCTGGATTAAGCCCCTCTTTTAAAGATTACCTCTTGTGAGCCTTTGATGTTGATGCTAATGTAAGGGTAATGTTGATGATGACCCATTCTCATGTATAATGATTAGGCCCTCCATTTGAGGTCAATGATATTAAGAGCTACTCATGCTAGGTCTTTATATTTGTGCCAAGTTGTAAAGTATGATTATCTTATACATTCCATGGGATTAGACTTAGCACCGAGTGGACTAGAGGTGAGTCCCCAAGTCCTAAAATCATGTGCCACCGTAGGTGAAGGGTTTAGAGGAATCCCCAAATCCCTAAGAGGCGAGTACCCTAAATACGAGGGCTTGAGGCGAGTACCCAAGTCCAAGAACTAGAGACGAGTACCCGATTCACATAAGGCTTAGTGGATCCACTTAGTCATTAGGAGGTTTACCTTGGCAAGTAAATTCCCCCTTTCTTCCGGTGTAGGGGTAGCATTGGAATTCCAAGATGTAGCTTGCTTGGTGTTATTTTATGTCGATTGAGGTTTCTTCCCACATTTATATATTTTATTCTATGTCAGATGGATGATTTGCAAAACATGATTTGATTAAGCATTGATCATATATGTCATGTTTTTATTATGTTATCTATTGCTTATACTTATGCATTTTGACTATGTTGCCTATCTCTTGTTGCATTGCATCCTACATACTTGGTACATTCAAACGTACTAATGCATACTCTATGCCTTTATGATGTTACCATGTAGGAACCAGAGCTCCTATTGATTCTTCTTGTGGCTAGATGGATTATTCAACTTAACCTTTGGTGAGTCCTCCATTCCGGGGATAATGACTATTCTCTAATACTATGTATTAAAATTCTCTTTACTTTATCATATACTTTTGACTATGAGGGTGGGCCCGATTGCTTGTCTTGGCCCCCGCTCTTATCTATGTAGTAGAGGTGTTGTTGGATATGTGGTGCAATCATACTATGAGACTTGACTCTCTTGCTTATTATTGTCATGGTATCAAAGATGTCCCTTAGCCCCTTTTTCCCCTTTTATATATCTTCTCTTATTGTCATTTAATTGCTTTCGCAACCAAGGATGTATAATGATATGCAAAGAGGCTTGTTTGGGGTTCCTTCGGGTTCCCCATTTACTGGTCACGACTAGGCCCTAAGTTCGATCATGAAAAAGATGGTATCAAAGCACTAGGTTGTTAGATTCTCGGAGTCCAACACATCACATCGATTAAAGTCTTATTCATGGTTGTGTTGTGCACCACAACTATGAGTAGGAGGTTATGAGACGTTTTAGGAAATGTTTTCCTTCTTCATTTTCTAAGTCGTGCTATAGAGTTGGAGTAGTTTTTCCTCCTAACAATTGTTCTTTTCTCTTCTAGTTGATCATGCCGCTTCAAAGAGGAAGGCGAAGGAAAGTTAGTTGAGGGTTTTGATTTTTGATGAATTTGATTTTCACTATTCCTTTCTTTATTACTTTTGGTTGCTAGTGGACTTCTTGTGTATCCCGAGTTATTATATGAACCTTTGGTGTCTATCCTTTTGTTGAGTGTATTATTGCTAGAAGGTTCATAGGTATTGATCTGAGTTCATATTGCAGTAAGTCTTTGTATTGTGACTTGTTAGAGTAGATGTAGTGGATTTGATGTCATACTTGGAATGGAATGGTTGCATGCATCTTGTGTCTTCATGGATGGTAGGACCCGTAGAGTTAGATCTTGATTCCCTAATGAGCTCGTTTTTAAGTGGGAGGTTGTCAAGTGGTAGCAAAGGAGGTAGGTCCATTTCTTGTCTTAAGGTACAATTGATTCCAAGGGTTGTATTCATCATCTTGAGAGAGTTAAGTGTGTTGAACCTAAGGTATTTTCTATTAAGATGTTTCCGGTAATCAATGGGTTCTTGAGAGTCCTTTTTGATATTTTGAATTTGGGGGTGTCTTTTGGTTTGACTAGTGTACCAGCTATGCCTATAAGTCTTATGAGAAAGATCTTTTGTCCCTACTCTAATAGGTTTATGGTGGTTTTGGTGATGATATGATGGTTCATTTCCCAAATAAGGTAGTGTATGTGAGTCATTGAGGGTAGTACTACAAAGTTTAAGGAAGAAAGTTAGATGCTAAATAGGAGAAATGGGAATTTTGGTTGTAAGACGTTGCCTTCCTAGGTGGTGTTGTGCCAAGTGATGGTATTAAGATGGACCTTAGTAAGATGAAGGTGATTATAAATTAGCCTAGACCATGACTTCCTTTGGTATTAGGAGCTTCTTGGGCTTAGCGGGTTATTATCTGAGCTTGTGAGTAGGTTCTTTTCTATTGTTTCTCCTATGACTTAGTTGACCCCAAGTAAGGCCAATATTGTGACTGACATTTTGAGTGGGGTGATTTGATGGGTCTGGGAGTTGCTATTTCTTTTGTTATTCCTTTGTTCTAGTAGGATTTATGACTGTGTGTGTGCGCCCCTGATTGTTACGTGAGTTTATTGTGGCTAGTAGGGGTCTATAAGGGTGCCCTATGTTCTTCTTGCATAGAAGTCTAGTCTTGTGATCATGGTCGAACTTAGCTTGATGTGTTGGAGATCTTGGGGTAGTTTGGGCTACTTGCATAGCATTCTTCCAACGAGTGGAGAACCCATAAGGTTGTAATATGATGGTTGAGGATGGTTCATCTATTTGGTCAACCACAATGGGTTAGTCACTTCTCTAAGATTGATCTTTGGCTCAGGTTTTGTCCCCAAGTGAGGATGAGGGTAAATGATATCCCTAAGTGTCTTTTTGGACTAGGAGTGAACACCTTGTGTGTTAGTAGAGTTGCTTTGTTGACTTATGCACCGGTATGTTTATGGGTTTCATGAATAAGGTCTTAAAACCCTACCTTGGTATGTTTGAAGTGCTCTCTAGTGTGAAACATTGATTTATTTAGAGCGTGTGAACCATTTAGGGGTAGTGTTGCGAGTCTTGGGAGATGAAAGGTTGTTTGATAAATATAATAGGTGTAAGTTGAGGATAACGAGAAGGTGGTTAGAACTCCTTAGGGATTATGATATGAGTCTGCAGTATTTTTTCCCAGTAAGGGTAATGTTGCGGCCGGTACTCTAGGTAGCCTAACATGTGTTGTTGATGGTGGCAAAGGGGAGACTAGTGGGATCCATCAGTTGGTTAGATTGAAAGTTAGATTGAGGGAAGTTGAGCATGGTAGTATAGTGTTCTTGGTGGTTTCTATCTTCTTTGGTTAAGAGGTGTAGATTAAGCAAGGCCTTGATTCCGCCTTATTAGAGTTGTAAGTTTTGGGTGAGGAGATGATAGAGTGTGTGTTGTCTCCCAAGAGGAAGATGGTGGTCTATGTTACCAACTGGGTTAGGTGTATCTAAGCTTGACAATTGAGTTATGGTTGTGAATCCTTATAGGATGAAAAGGGAAGTTGGTAAGGTTGCATTAGTTTGGAGATTGCCTATGGATAGGGGTTTGGTTAGTCCGGTTCTTCAAGCTTCTAGGTGAGGGGGATGTGTTGGTGACTCTAGTGCTAGCACTCTTCGAAATGGTGGGTAACGTGGAGGATAGGTTGGCTTAGGAGAAGGTCCCGGTGGAGTTATTGGATGGATGAGTGGAGAAATCGATTGATTATGATGTAGTGTTTGTCAAGGCCCTTTGAAAGAGTCGTCTGTTCGTATATGTCTCTAGGGAAGCCGATGCGGGCATGGAGAAGCAATACCCATATCTCTTTCATTCTATTTAAGCTTATGATAACACGTTAAATCCTTTTTGATTCTTGTGTTTCAGCTCATATGTCATTGCATGCACTTATATTTATGTTGACAAGTTCACGACGATTTTGACACTTATGTTGAGGTTTTGAAAATGGTGCTTTAAAGTGTATTGTTGCATTCTTGTTGGGGCTAATCTCTTTATGATTACTCTTCTCTTGTAGCTTCTTTGATATTCAGGGACAAATGTTCCAAAGGAGGAGATATTGAAACGTGAAACGACCCAAAAGTGCCCGAAAATGTGCCTCGAAAGTGCTCGAACTCGTAATTTCCATATATCTAAAAGTTCATTCGTTATTTTGAAAATCCGACTTGATATTCTTGTTCAGGGGGAAATATTGAGTGGGAGATGGGTCTAACCCAAATTTTTGAGCAACCATAGCAAAATCCGAATTTTCAAAGTGAGCTAAAAAATAGTATGTGTGTTCATTCTGCGACACGCACTGGTGTTAAAATTGTCCTGATTTTTGACTTCGGTCCAATACTTTCAAGTCTTGGTCCTAAGTGTTCCTATTCACTAAGTTGATTTACTCATGGGTCTTGATTATTATAAATTTCACTGCACAGTGAATTGGCGTTTCATAAAAGTATGATTGTTTTAGCATGTTTTGAGCTATAAAGCTTAGATTTAATGTGAGATTTGATGAAGGGTTCTGATGTATGTTTCTTGAGGGTGTTAGAAAGTGTTGATTAATGGTTTTACATGGGATTTACTTGCATGTTTTCACTCTTGAATTGCATGATTTTACACTAGCACTACAAACCCGCCAAGTGTTTGATAAAATATCCGGTTATGATTTCTTGAGGAATCGAAGGTCCAATACATGTCTTATGAGTTGAACAACTTCATAGTGATTTTAAGCTTTCTAAAGATATGTCTAATTCATGGAAATGTTGATGATGTTATCGGGCCGGATTAAGCCCCTCTTTTAAAGATTTTACCTTTTGTGAGCCTTTGATGTTGATGCTAATGTAAGGGTAATGTTGATGATGACCCATTCTCATGTATGATGATTAGGCCCACCATTTGAGGTCAATGATGCTAAGAGTGACTCGTGCCATATATCTATGTTTGTGTCAAGTTATTAATTATCTTATATATTCTGTGGGATTAGACTTAGCACCGAGTGGACTAGAGGTGAGTCCCCATGTCCCAAAACTACGTGCCACCATAGGTGAAGGGTTTAGAGGCGAGTCCCTAAATCCTTAAGAGGCGAGTACCCTAAATATGAGGGCTTAATGCGAGTCCCTGAGTCCGGGCTTGAGGCGAGTACCCAAGTCAAAGGATTAGAGGTGAGTACCTAATTCACATAAGGCTTAGTGGATCCACTTAGTCATTAAGAGGTTTACCTTTGCAAGTAACTTCCCCCTTTCTTCCGGTGTAGGGGTAACATCGGGATTTCAAGTTGTAGCTTGCTTAATGTTATTTTATGTCAGTTGAGGTTTCTTCCCACACTTATATATTATGTTCTACATAAGATGGATGATTTGCAAAGCATGATTTACTTAAGCATTGATCATATATGCCATATTGTTTTTATGCTATCTATTGCTTATATATATGCATTTTGTCTATGTTGTCTATCTCTTATTGCATTGCATCCTACAGACTTAGTACATTCAAACGTACCAACACATACTTTGTTCCTACATGATGTCACCATGTAGAAACCGGAGCTCCTATTGATTCTTTTTGAGGCTAGATAGATTGTTCAACTTAACCTTTGATGAGTCCTCCATTCCGGGGACAATGACTATTCTCTTATACTATGTATTAAGATTCTCTTTATTTTATCGTATACTTATGACTATGAGGGTGAGCCCAGTTGCTTATCTTGGCCCCAGCTCTTATCTATGTAGTAGAGGTATTATTGGACATATCGTGTAATCATTCTATGAGCCTTGACTCTCTTGCTTATTGTTCCCTTAGCCCTTTTTCCCCTTTTATATATCTTCTCTTATTGTCATTTTAATTTCTTTTGAAACAAGGATGTGTAATGATATGCAAAGAGGCTTGTTTAGCATTCCTTCAGGTTCCCTATTTGTTCGTCACGACTAGTCACTAGGTCCGGGTCACGATAGAGCTCAAAAAAGTGTGGAGATTATTATATGGGATTTGATTTGAGAGTTTGGTGCGGATCCTTTTTTTGGATCAAAATTTGACTGAAGCCCATTTTCGATGATTTTATTGTCAAAATGACTGAACTGACGTCGTGATTCTATTCTTTATAGTTAGCAAACACTCTCAAATTGCCTGGAAAGGAAAAATACCACTAGAGTAATCAAAGACGTGCAGAACCAATATACGGGAAAGTTAAGATCTCCCATCTCTTAGATTTAGTATAATAAATGAATTCTATTTGGAATTGACTGATTGGGAAGCATGGAAAGGTGCTAAAGTCCCTAGGAGTATGCTTACATTATCTATTATCGATGATTGTTTAGCATTGGCTATATGTTATGGGCATGTGTGGCTAGTTTGTCCACTTACAATTACATTATTGGTTCTCTAGGTTGACTGAGTGGAACTTTCACCTATTGAGGATTCATTGTGGGTCAGATATTCATTTTCAATCATATACTAACTGTTTGCTATACTTTTGCTTATTTGGAACTGACAATGTTGTTATTTGACATTCTCAACATTCCTGTAACTGTTGTTTTCTCTTTAATCGCATTTATGTCTTGTTGTTTTTATTTTTGGGCCTTAGTCTAGGCTTAGGCTAATGATTCTGTACACCCACGCTTATCATGATTGGTAGATAGCTATATTGATGTCAAGTGTAACTTGAGAGGTGTAGATCCTTGTAGACCAAACTAGCATACTAAAGTATGCATCTCAGGTTCTGGCAGGTGCACTTGTACGGTTTTGATGATGACAAATGGAACCAAGTTCCTAGAGCTACACCAGTGGATGGAAGGCACAGTCCCAATTGAAGATGGATTGCTTTATAAGAAAACCAAATCAGAGCAGGAACTCAGAAAAGGAAGGCAATCAGGAAAAGAGTCCTTTGAGTAAAAGAAGTGCATGCCCTACTCAACAAAAGAGTCATACATAGATGGTTTTCTAGGGTTTAATAGAAATACAATCTTCAAACCTAAGAGATATAGCTTTTGCATCGGAAAAACTGTTAAAGCATTCAAGCAAGAGCACGAGCACTTGGCCAGAGCACTCAAGCAAGATCTAGAGTTAGGCTTCTTAATTGTTCAATTCTGTTTGACAATCTTCTTAGAATCTTTGTTTAGGGACAAATATTATAAAAAAATTGTTTTTCTTTGAGTGAGTTGTAATTAAGAATGGGATTGACTCTCAATAGCTGAGTTTAAAGCATGAGTTATAAGTTGACTTTGCTCGTTTGAAGTTATTGAAGTTGTTGAAATCCAACTAGTGTAGCTAGTAGTTGTTTCTCCCATGAGTAAGGAGTTTTTCCACTATATGTTGCTTGTTATCTTTACTACTTTCTTTGTGCGTGTTGGTTTTGCTTATTGAACCATGTTCACTAGCAGTGTAAGGATATAAATCTTTACAATAGGTAGCAGAACAGGTCTTTTCAGGACAAGGCTAACAACCTCAAAAAGATAATGGTGGCCCCTCCCACAGCACAGGAAAGAGCTTCTCAGTCCAGACCTCCATTGTTTAATGGACACTACCACGGATGGTGGAAAACTCGAATGATAAACCACGTTGATAAATCACTCGAATGATAAATCACATTGAGGGGGAACAATCTGATGTCTGGAATGTTGTGCTCAACAGACTAAACATTCACATGAATGATGGTTCAACCTCATGTGCTCTAAGAGTATCGAGGAACGTAGTGAATGGAATGATGCTGACAAGATTGCCATTCAGAATAATAAGGCAAAGAAGATCATATTGTGTGGTGTTGCTCTTGATGAATACAACAGGATATCATCTTGTCAAGATGCTAAACAAATCTGGGATATGCTGCAAGTTGCTCACGAAGGAACCACTCAAGTGAAAGAGGCAAAGATTGATAATCTTAATCGACAATATGAGCTATTCAGAATGCATGAAGGACAAACCATACAGGCGATGGAAACCAGGTTATTACTATTGTCAATGAGATCTACTCCTTGGGAGAAGTCATTCCCACCGGGAAGGCCATCCGAAAACTGCTGAGTGTGTTACCTGAATCTTGGGAGAGCAATGTTGAAGCCATTATTGAAGCCAAGGATCTAGATACCATGACCATGGATTAGTTGATGGGAACTCTAATTACTTATGAACTAAAGAAGAGTTAGGAGAAGGAACTGAATAATAAGAGGAAGGACAAGAACCTGATTGTGAAAGCTACTAAGAAAAAGGACTTCGAGGAGTAAAACATTGCACTAATCAGCAAGAAGTTCCAACAGGTACTGTGAAAAGGAACTCGTGGACAAAGAAGTACCCCTCAACGATCAGCTGAGAAAGATCTGAGGGAACAACTATGCCACAAGTGTGGAAGTCCTGACAACTTCATCAAATTCTGCCCACTTTGGGCACTTAAGTACAAGAAGAATGCCCTAGAGAAACCCAAGGAAACCAGGGGCTGAACCATATGTTCGCAAAGATAGGAGGATGACAAATCAGGACGTGGATCTCTCAGTGCAAAGAGCCTTAGTTGCACTACTTAGTAACTCTGGAGAAGAATCTGATGGTGAGGCACTTGAAAACCAATCTCTCATGGCTGTTGAGGAACCTGAGAAATATGATTTCCATGCTCTTATTTCTATAGAGGAATCTAACGATGAAAGTGGCAAGGAAAAGGTAACTATAATATCTGATCTCAAGGCTGACGAGGTTGACATCAAGCAGGAGAATCTGACACTAATGGCAAGAGCAGGTTCTCATGATCATGACAGTGCATTATTAGACACCAAGGTAAGGTTTGAACAAGCTAAAAATAATATTCACTTGTACTCAAAGAAAAAGCTCGAGTCCCTGTCACATGTCCTGATTGAAGCCTATCTAACCGTTTATGACTCTAAGGACGTTCTTCTGGAGGACTATGCTCAGTTGAGAACAGAGAATGTTGATCTTGACAAAGTCAATCAAAAAATATAGGTGGAGATTGATAGTCTCAAGTCCTCTAGAAAGGAGAAAAATGTTATGAGTCAGACCCAATCAGACCTGGAAGAAAAGGTTAAGAAACTGGGGGATGAGCTAGGTATCATGTCTAATAAGAATGAAGTCCTTCTAAAAGAATTGGACCAGACCAAAACCAAATTAGAGCATAATATGAAGTGGACTAAGTCCTCTGCAATGCTCGATGATATGTAGCAAGGTCAATCTACCACCAAGTATAGGATCGCATTCGAAATCAAAGAATCCAAGGATCGTGCAATAGATCATGGAGTCCTTTGCACCTTGTGTAGGATGACCGATCATCTGATAGATAACTGCAATAAAAACTCCAAGGCTCTTGATAGTAGTATCTCCTACATTAACATGAATTATGAAAAGGATAGACAAAGGAGGGGAACAGGACAAAGGTATCCTCTTAGGAGCAATAGAAATAGGACAGGAAGAAAATATCCTCCTAGAACTAAAAAGTATTGGTCAAGAAGAAGATATCCACCTATATTTAACTAGTCTAATAATGAAAGTAGATATTCTTCTAGAACCATCAGGACTAAAAAGATTAAGAAAGATCTTCCTGCCTGGGCAAAAAGGGATCTTATTCACCTTTTTTACAATCAAAAGGGACCCAAGTGGATCTGGATACCCAAATCTCACCTATGTTAATTATGCGAGAACTAGCAGAAGGAAAATGAAAGCAGTGGTACTTAGATAGCACATGCTCCAGACATATGATAGGAGACAAACGCAACTTCCTTCTACTGAGTAACTTCCAAGGCAGAAGTGTTGGCTTTGAAATGGAAAACAAGGTAAAATTAAAGGTATATTAGAAAGATGGGACCATCTATGTCCCAATGCATTAAGAATGTGTACTATTTGGAGGGGGTGAAATACAATTTGTTGAGTGTCTCTCAAATGTGCGATAAAGGAAATTACGTACTTTTCACAGCCTTGGAATGCAAAGTGACTAATACTGTCTCTAAGAGGCTTATACTCGAGCAGAAGAGACACAAGAATGTGTATAAGGTGGACATTAATGGACCTTGTCAACCTGAGATAGAGTGCTTGAGTGCCATGAATGATGCATCATCACTTTGGCACAACAGTCTAGGATATGCCAACTTTTCTACAATCAGCAAACTGATCTTAAAAGAGCTAGTTCTGGGACTATCGGATGGAAAAAAATAGTGAAGATTAAGTGTGTGGAGCATGTGCTCAAGGTAAATATGTCGGGAGCAGCTTTCAACCAGTAGGACTAGTCAGCACTAACAGTCCTCTGGAACTGGTTCACATGGATCTTTGCGGCTTTATGAGAGTCCACAGCAGAGGTGGGAACCGGTATGTCTCCATAATTATAGATAATTCCTCATGATTCACATGGACCTTCTTTCTGAAATCTAAGGATGAAACTTTTGATGTGCTTGTTGTGTATGCTAAAATGTTCAAACAATCTAAACTACCATCTGATGAGCTTGAGAGCAAACCATGGTACAGAAATTGAGAACTTCAGGTTCCTCACATTTTGTGTTGAAAATAGTGTTACTCACAACTTCTCAGCCCCCAGAACTCCCCAGCAAAATGGGGTTGTGGAAAGAAAGAATAAAACTTTGGAAGATACGGATAGAACTATGTTAATAGCAGTTATCTTCCTTAAAGCTTTTGGGCTGAGGTAGTGAACACCGCTTGCTATCTCATCAACAGATGCATAATTAGACCTATCTTGAACAAAACACCTTATGAGTTACTAAAAGGAAGAAAACCAAACCTAGCCCATCTTCACTCTTTTGTCTATGTATGTTATGTACACAGTAATGGAAAGGATGCTCTAGGAAAGTTCGATGCCAAAAATGATGAGGGAATTTTCATTGGGTACTCCTCTCACAGCATATCCTATAAGGTGTATAATAAAAGAACTAGGTGTGTAGAAGAAAGTGCACATGTTATATTTGATGAGGCCAGTTCCATGGCTGAGAATGTTTTGTAGGAGCAGGTACAAATGCCAGGAGCAACTGATAGCAGGAAAGAGTTAGATGATGAGAATGACAGGGAGCAGACCAGTAGACCTGGTCCCCCAGCTCAAGGTTATGTGGAGATAGAAACACCTTCTAAGGTTGTCCCTTAAAATGGAGATGGCACATCTAGAACATCTCACCCTGCTGAAGATGGTTCCTCAGGCACTACAAGTAATAATCCTGCTACTGAGGATCCATGACATAATTGGAATCACAAGAGCTCATACTCTCTTGAAAATCTATTCACCTGTTTGGACTTAAGGATATCTACTAGATCAAAGCTCAGAAACATGTGTGCTTTCTCTGTGTATGTGTCCCTTGTGAAACCTAAAAATGTTAAGAGGCACTGCTGGATGAAGAATGGATATTAGCTATGCAGGAAGAATTGCTCCAATTTGAATGGAGCAAGGTGTGGCACTTGGTCCCACTCCGGAACATCGCTCCATAATCGGCACTAACTGGGTCTTCAGAAACAAGCTAGATGAATAAGGCAGTATCACCAGAAATAAAGCTAGACTGGTAGTTCAGGGATATAACCAAGAAGAGGACATCAACACGATGAGACATTCGCTTCTGTGGCATGCATTGAAGCAATCAGAATGCTCATTATCTTTGCAGCCCATATGGAATTCAAGTTGTATCAGGTGGATGTCATAGTGCATTTCTAAATGGGCACCTGTAGGAAGAGGTGTATGTAAAACAACCTCCAAGTTTTGAAAGCCATGAGCACCTCAATTATGTATACAAGTTGGACAAGGTCTTGTATGGGCTGAAGCAGGCTCCCTGTGCATGGTATGATAGGTTGTCGAGGTTCCTTTTAAGTCATGGTTAGTTCAGGGGTATACTAGACAATACACTATTTCTGAGGAAGAAAAGGGCTCATATGCTTATAGTACAGGTCTACATTGAAAAAATTATCTTCGGAGGAACAAATGAAGCACTTTGGTGCAAACTTTGCAAAACTTATGGCTAGTGAATTTGAGATGAGCATGATGGGAGAACTGAATTTCTTTTTGGGCCTTCAAATAAATCAGATACTGGCAGGAATCTTTATTCATCAACAAAAATACATCAAGGAGCTTCTTGAAAAGTTTGGGATGCTTGACGCCAAAACTCGTGATACCCCAATGACGACCACTACAAAACTGGATAGAGATGAGAGAGGTATTAGTGTGGATGCCACCAAGTATAGAGGAATGACTGGGTCACTTCTACACCTGACAGCTAGCAGACCTGACATTGTGTTCAGCATTGTTATGTGTGGCATTCCAATTAGCACCCAAGGAATCACACCTTCAAGCTGTGAAGCAGATTCTTTGATATCTGAAAGGGGCCATCGACTTGTTTCATTGGAAACCTAAAGGCTCTTCATTTGAAATTCTTGGATTTGTTGATGCTGACTATGATGGATACCTGATTGATAGAAAAAGCACATCTAGAATGGCTCACTTTCTAGGACCTTGCCTTGTTTCTTAGGCCACCAAGAAGCAAAATTCAGTTGTCCTCTCGACTGCTGAAGCTGAGTATATGGCTGCTGCATCATGTTGTGCTCAACTTTTGTGGATAAAGCAGCAACTCATGGAATTTGGTGTAGTTGTTATTTGAATTCTCATCACGTGTAATAATATGAGTATAGTAAACATCATGAAGAACCCGGTGCATCATAAGAGAATCAAGCACATTGATGTCCTATATCACTTCCTCCGGGACAATGTCGAAAAGGGGTTCATCGAATGGTATTTTGCAAAACAGAGGATCAGGTTGCTCACTAAGGCCTTGGCCAGAGATCACTTTGAGAAAAATCATCTTCACCTGGGCCTAATCAGGAGGACCTGATCTCTTTTCTCTTCATGTCATTTAGATTGAGTATAGAATCTGCATTATAGGACAGATAGTTTATGTATACAAATACATGGTCCCACAGGCATCTCCAGGACTCGTTCATGGAGAACTAATGATATTACCCTTAGTGTCTATCCTAGGCAGCATATGGTTGCAGTTACACCTTGTTGTTGATTTCATCAGTGGAACAAGTACGCTTCTCTCACCAAATATATATAGATATTCATGATTTATCCATGTTATAATCGAAAGATGGTCTGGAGCCTCCCTTGTAGAACATGCTCCTTCCCCAAGTCTATATGTTGGCTTTTGTTTTGGTTGGAACCCCTACATCTCTGCACATCAATGATAACATCCTTTGGGATTCTAACAGTTGCTATGCACAAAGTTAGAAGCAGTGCATCAATCATTCATTGTTGCAGCATCACCTTCCCTAGGGCTCGTTTAAAAACATCTACTCCCCCAAAATCTTCCTCACTTCCTTTCCAAGAAAACCCTACTTTTTTAAGAAAGAATATTCTAGTCAAAGAAATTAGAATGCCATAGCCATCCTCATCTGTTGTTCTGACAACTGACTCAAATGCCACGACGCCTTCACCACCCTAGGACCTGTCTTAGGGGCAACTTCCCTCCTCTCCCTTATCGGCGTACTTCTAGTCACCCCTTCCATCGCCAAGAGACACCTCCCATGAAAACCCATCACCACCTCCTTCCACCGCCACCACCACACAACTCGCCTTCACCCCTTCTCCGTCTCCAGACCTTCCCTATTACACTCTACGTTCACCACTCGGTATGTCAAAACCCTATCAATTGCCGATTGATCTTCTTATTCCCAACCATGAGTTTTTCTCCTCTTTTTTTACCTATGGCAATATGCCACCGCTTCCTACGCCTGTGTCTTCGGTCCCCCTTGCCACTTTTCCTCCACCTGATCAAGGTGAGGCTAACTCCGATAAGAACATTCCTTTGGCGTCTGTTCATCGACGCCCTATTCAAATTCCTATGACTAGGGTTCCTTCCTCTTTTCTATCCTCGAGTATTCCTAGGGTTCCCATGACTCGAAGCAAGAAACATGTATTTGGCTCTACTCCGGCGAGCACTAGTCGGAAATGTATCCACAACGATAAGGTACCTGTCAGCTCTTCATCTCCTGTTCATGTTGATTCTTCACCAGTGGGGTCCCCTACACCTGGTTCTCCTGTCTCTGCGCAGACTGCCCCTAGTCATAAAAAGCATGATGCTCACTTTTTTGCCATTGGGAAGGAGAGGTATTTTGCTGCTAAAGTGGTTCTGAGGGGTCGGTCCATACACCAGGAGGCTCATCAATTTCTATACATTGAAAAGTTATGCGCTAAACTTAATGCACAAAATTAGTTACATCTGCTTCTAGACACGGAACTTCTGGTGTACGAGGAGGAGGTTGTGGAGTTCTACACTAGTCTGTCTATTTTGGAAGGTAACATGGTCAGTTCAAAAGTTTGTAGGGTGCAACTAGTTTTTTATAAGGTGCGTTTGGGCAAGATTTTGCAGATTTCGTCTGTTGTCTTGGTAGAGTACATCTAGGATACGGATGAGGACTATGTTCTTACCTCTACCTTCACTCAGGGGCGGGTCACTGACACTCTGCGCAAAGTTCTGAAGAGTGAGATGCCCCAATTCCTGAAGCTATTGTTTGAATTAGTTCATAAGGGTATTTTCCCATGTGGGGAATGTAGGTATGAGGCAACCTACAGGGACATGGGTCTGGCCCATGCATTGACCTTGAGGAACCAATTGACTGGCCCACTTTTATGATTCGGCACATGGCCCGCATTGTTGATCCTTATAATCTTGCTTTTGAGATTTTTCTATCCTACGTGTTCAAGGAGTTCTAGGTCCCAGTTGGTGCAGGTCGTCCTTTGACTAAGAAGGACATGATCGACAGAATGACTGCACAAGAGTGTTGGTGTTTACATGTCTCTGTTACTACGATTGCGCCTCCCAAGGCTATTAATCTGATGTCGCAGATGATGCTTGATCTTCAGGCTACCCAGGCAGAGCAAGTTCGCCTTCAGGTGCAAGTTGAGGACTTGACTGAGAAGCTAGAGAAGTCCCAGGTTGAAGTGGGACGTCTTAAGGATCAACTCATTAGTCAGCACCAGGACCATAATGCCCGGGTGGACACCCTCCTTAGGATGCTAGGCTCTCCTACCCCCTCTGCCCCTGTTCCTTAATTGTTTTTGTTGGCTCCAGACAATCTCTTTTGGTTTTGTTTTCATGCATATATTTTTGGCAAAGCTGTGGATATTGGTGGGCTTAAGGCCACCTGTTTTTGCTGTATATTGCTATGCATGGTTTTCCTTGTGCTATATTGCTTGCTCTATGTGGATGGCTAATATCCTTAGTTTTTGATGTGTTGTGCCTTTTATGCCTTAGGCCCTTGTACTTGTTTATCCTGTTTATCAATTTTTTGCAGGTCCACCTCACTTCTTTTTAATATGTCAAAAGGGGAATGATGGGGTTACAACAGAAGCAGTTACCGTGTTTGCCATCATCAAAAAGGGGAAATTTGTTAGGTTCTAGCAGGTGCACTTGTACGGTTTTGATGATGACAAACGGAACCAATTTCTTTAGGAATGAACAAAGCATTCCTTTCACTTTCTTGGAGGAAGAACAAATGTGAATGACTTGATCTTCTAGAAGGAGACACCATTCTACATACAAAAAATAATTAGATATTTTTTACTATATACTCTTTCTCTTAATCTTTGAATGTAAAATAAAGGGTTATGCATAAGAATATAAGATCATGACAGTCTACTAATATACTTTTGTATGATGTCATTTATAATTTTTATAGTATAATTTGGTTGATCTTTTTTATCCTTCAATGAGAAACTACTTCTTTAACATTTTGTACAAAGAATTGTAAACAAACTTTCAAATAAATGCCAATTTCCATATTGAATACAATACAATTAATCAACCATAATTATATGCCTCTCCACGTATCAAATACTGATTTTAGAAAGTTATTACAAGTCATTTATGTAGTGTCATTACAGTTTCGGAATTGATTCTACGTATTATTCATCTCCTGGTCATTAGTCTCCTAAAATTTAAATTCCATCCATGTAGTCTCCAGACCTCTTGAATTGTAGCATCAGCTGTCTGAGCTGAAGTAAATAGGGCGGGGATTTTTCCTTTAAAAGTTTCTGTGTTTCTTTTGATCATATTATGTTTTAGCTTGGTGTGTTCAACTTTCCAGTGCTTGTCTCCACATTGCCGTTCAATTGCAATGATTCTCCATAACTTAGGCAGTTTTGTTATGAGCATGTTGGCCTCACACTATGTTTGTTTCTTTTGTAGATGGAGTATCTTCCTATTTTCTCATGGAATACATTGTGTAAGCTTATGGATGAATTCTTCGACATATGGAAGGATGCTGTTGGAAAAAGATCATTACCAGGTCATTTTGTGCACTTCGAACCAAAGTTTTCATAGTATGGCCTCTTTGATCAATACACTTCAGAGCACACAGCTGTGCAGTATGCTAGCAGCATTGCTCAAATGAAGCAGCGACTGAATCATCAGAAGCGGTGAGAAATTAGAATGCAGCATAATGTTCTGCTGACAATATAAGATTTTAGCCTTGGTACCTGTTTTATTTTCCATACAAGTACTGTGTTTTAAAAATTGAATCATTATGATGTTGCTACTGCTGCCTTATATAAAAAACCGACACTAAAGACAGATCCATGAAGTGAGTTTTGTGTTTTGAAAATTGGGTCATTATGATACTACTACTGCTTTAACGTCGATTTTCTATATAAGGCAGCAGCAGCAGTAGCAGCATCATAATGACCCACTTTTCAAAACACAAAATTCACTTGATGGATCTATCTTCAATGTCGGTTTTCTATATAAGGCAACAGTAGCATTATCATAATGATCTAATTTTCAAAACACAGTACTTATATAGAAAATAAAATAGGTACCAAGGCTAAAATCTTATACTGCTAGCAGAACATTATGCTACATTCCAATTCTCACTGCTTGTGATGATTCAGTTGCTGCTATCATTTGAGCTATGGTGCTAGCATATTGCACAGCTATGTGCTCTGAAATGTATTGATTAGAGAGGCCATACTCTGAAAACTTTGGTTCGAAGTGCACACAATGACCTAGCAATGATCTTTTTCCAACAGCATCTTTCCACATGTTGAAGAATTCTCCCATAAGCTGGCGCGATATCTCCCATGAGGAAATAGCAAGATACTCCATCTACAAAAGAAATAAACATATTGTGAGGCCAAAATGCTCATAACAGAACTACCTAAAATTGTGGAGAATCATAGCAATGCAACGACAATGCGGAAACAAGCACGAAAAATTTAAAAACATCAAAGTTAGAATATAATATGATCAGAAGAACCAAAAACTTTAACGGAAAAATCCCCGTCCTATTTACTCTAGCTCAGACACCTGATAAGGCCAACCTGGAAAAACCTACCAATAGAAGTAGACAGATGAGTTCCTACTAATCTGCTCCCAACATGCATCCGTTTCAAAATTATTGAATGCAAATAAAATGTCTGAAACAATTTTCATAACATGTCTTCTCAAACTAGTACTATCAGAAGAGCAAACAGAATCGAAAATATATATTCAACAGTTTTCTCATGTTGGAAGTCGATCGAGAAACCAATGAAGTAAACAAGGTAAGGTCTTACATTATATGCAATTTATTTACTACTACAGTATGTCTGACCAATTTCCTTATATAGAAGTGATTAGCCATCCATACCTTGCATTTATGCAAGAAGAGATTTTCATGGCGACCTTCTAACTACATGACACTAACTTCTATCATCATGTCAATTAGCCGCCACGACAATTATATTATTCTTACTAAGTTGTCCTTGTTAATACATAGGTTGGGGTCGTCGAAAAGTGCTACACTAAAAGAAAAGGAGAATGTTCCATCTTGAAAAGGGAATTTGCAACAAAGAAATGCAAATGCGACAACTTTGACAAGAGTGAGGTCAAAAAGTTTATCGCTGACGGAAGGAAAAACCCAAATTAGTGTTGGTATAGGATTTCGTGAGGTTCATGGATTCAACAAATTGTGGGAGATCTAGTATGCTACGTCAGTGGTGAAGCTAGTAATGGTGGACTTGGTGTTGGAATAAGATGTGACGAGGTTCTTGTATTTGGTGCAAACACCGGTGGCAGTGGAGGAGGGAAAGGTTGTGGCAGTGTTCAATAAATTTCTTGAAATAAATTACTTTGACTTTTGTTCTATGAATGCTTCATTCAATGATTTTTTTTTTTTTTTGCATTTCGTTATCTTTCATTGAAGAGAATAAATAAGAAATGTATGCAAAATTGTTATGCCAATCAAACTCTGGTTAAGAAAAAGGGAGGAGAAATAAATGAATTCTCTAGATCAAATAGACAGAAAACAAACCTTAAAATGGCAAATACTTCTGCTCAATAGTCAAATTCCTTCAAATCCACAAAATCAAGACATGATAATTGAATTGAGCCAAACCTGTTGCAAACTTTTATCTACAATTATTCTTCTGGACAAACAATAAAGTGGACAACGTTTTGTTAAAAAGTTGTAAAAATATACAATACCAAAAGTATTCATATGTTATCTAGCTAAACATTATATGGGCAGGAATGGGTGGGGAATGGTGGTTTGAGGTGGGATGGTCTAGCGGTGGGAATTGGGGATGTTGGGGGAGTGTGCTCAGAGTATCATTTATGGAATTTGTTTTCTTACTTTATTAGGAAAATCATTATTAAGGAGCTTGTTTTTTCTACAAAAATCAATTTTGAAAAAATATTTTGACTAGCCAAATATGGAAAAATATTTTCCTTCATACCAAATGTTGACATCCCGAAGGCGCAACGTCGTGGCAACTTATAAAAAATAATTAAACAAAAGAATTTAAAAGAATATTTTTTTAGAAAAAATAATTTGATTTGGGAGTTGCCACCTAATTTTTAAGGATAGTTAGGAAACCAATTAATTATTTACAAAATAGTCCGCGAACCAAAAAATTTCAGGTAGGAGTTCAACTTATTCCGAAAGGAAGATATTAACACCTTTCAGAATCCACAACTGTGGGTTCCGGCTGAACTCATTTTTTTCAAATTGAAAAAGAGATACACAATATAACATAAGTATAATAATCACAAAATATGATGAGGGACGTCCTAGTATTTGCTGAACGTTAATAATATACACAATAATGAATAAATAGAGAATAAACTAAAATTTTTCCATCTTTTTAATGGAGAGGCCTCAAAATCCGATGGATAAATTCGTCATTGACTAATTTAACAAACAATGTATACACGCGAACTTGTACTAAAATTTGTCGAATTTTAATATGTAATACAAATGGAATATAACAAAACTTTTCCATCTTTTTTTAAATGGGAAGGCCTCGAAAATCGACGAAGAAGTTTTGTCACTGGCCAAGTTTAACAAATAATGAACTTAAACTCGAAAATTTGAATTTTAACATGTAATAGATATGAAACTAAATTAACTTTTTTTAATCTTTTTGAATAAGGAGGTCTCGAAATTAAATGGATAGATTTTTTATCCGTCAAGTTTAATAAACAACATAAAACTAATGAAATATGAAACAATATGTAACATCCAAATAATATCTAAGTGATGACTAGCATAGCTATTGGAAATTAGAGAAAAAAGATCGGATACAACTAAAATCCCAAACAGCAATCAACAGTAATCAGTCACCTATAATAATAGATATGATTGAAGCAAACACATAAATAAAACAATAGAAGTATTAGATAACTGTAGCAAACAAACAATAAACTATAATTAAAAATAAATCTCAACAAAATGTACACAATGAACAAATAATAATAATAACAATAAAAACTGTAATAAATGCAGCAAGCTAGCAACCCAATTACAAGCTAGTTAGAACAAAAATGGAATAGATAAAAACATTAATAGATAGTTAAGAGTAAAATAAAAAACCTGGTTGCTAGAATGGAGCTCGGAATGGGAAGTGGGTCCGTCGGAATTGTTGGATCTGTTTTGCAGCTGCTGCTGCTTCTTGTTCTTCTGCTTGCCACCACCGGATTTGGTGGGCTTGGACGACGTTGAAATGGGGAAGACAAGTTTGGGCTTTGGTGTTGCTTCTTTGGAGCATTTACAGATGGGGTTTTGGGGACAAAGGGAGAGATTTGTTTACTGGAACAAAAGGAAAAATAAAGAAGGTTTTGGGTCTGTGTTACCGTTGTTGTTGGTTGGGGTTTTGGTGTGTTTTTGGGTGGGTTTTCATGGGGGGTTTTTGTCACACCCCTCCCTGGGGTCGTGATCAGTGCCCGATAGGAGCACGTAATCACATACTTAATCGAATTCCTTTAATATCATAGCCTAGAATTCTACCGAAATTTCGGCAGAGTTTCCTCTGTTTTATTGACTAACCACACCTGCAGCAG
>JAOTQR010113127.1:0-65910 GCA_025774065.1 Solanum ossicruentum | reverse complement strand
AGAAGAAGAAGAAGAAGAAGAAGAAGAAGAAGAAGAAGAAGAAGAAGAAGAAGAAGAAGAAGAAGAAGAAGGGCACTGTGTGTACTAATGATAGTGTTGACTTGATTATGAATAAAAAAGATGAGTCTCTTAGCAATCCCAAGAGTAGTGAAAAAGAGAACGTTGGGGATGATGTTGCTAATGCTAAAACAGACCCCCACTAGGAATTTAAACTCAGTTGTGAAACTAAAAACTCCTCAGATTAAGGTTGACCCACCATTCCCTCAAATATTGAAGAAGAAAGAGGAGGATACAAAGTTTTAGAAATTCCTTTATGTATTCAATTATGTGTCTATAAATGTCCTATTAATTTGGACAATAACTAAAAATACCAGGGTATGCTGAATTCGTGAAAGGGTTGGTGACCAAGAAGTGGACCTTGGAGTGTACGATAATCGAGTTGTCTTATAACTATAATGCTATCCTAACAAAGAACTTGGCTGCTAATAAAGAGGACCCTGGTGCATTCATAATTCGCTGCACTATTAGAGCATGCAAATTTAGCAAGGAGCTATGTGATTTAGGCGCGAGTATAAATCTTATTCCCTTAGGTATATTTAAGGAATTAAGGCTAATCACACCTTCACCGATGATGATGTGGTTGCTTATGACCGATTGGTCCATCAAAAGACCAATAGGAATTCTACATGACATTTTGGTGAACGTAGATAAATTCATATTACAAACTAGTTTTATGATCTTGGATTACGAGGTAGACACAGATAAGCCCATTATCTTAGGCAGACCATTCTTAACTACTAGAAGGGCCCTAGTGGATGTTGAGAAAGGGGACTTGAGGTTTAGAGTGAATGGGTATGAGGTCGTGTTATGTATTTGTGAAACTTTAGAGCCAACAAAAGACCTCTAAGTGGTTTCAGTAAGATCGATCCTGGATGACTTGAGGATAAGAGAAACTATGTCATCCCACGATGATAACTAAGGCACTGCGTGGGAGGCAACCTAAGGTGAGTAGTTAATCATTTCATTTTGAATAATGGGTGTAGATTTGTGCTGGTATGAAAAAGGGAGAATCTGAGATAAAGCTGAAAGAGCGACTAGATGAGTTTGATCGGTAGATCACTAAGTGAAGACGTCAATCACCAATTTGCTCACTTTTTAAGTCAAGCGATGATGCTTAATGTGCTATCAAATTAGACAGTGTAAGTTGCAAGTCGGCGGATCACCAAACCATTTGGGCGATGGTCAGTTTCTCATGACTAGAGTTAAGGTTTAAATTATATCAAAAATGATGGTTACCAACATGATGGTCATACTGCAGAAAGTGTTTGGTGGTATATATCAGCATCACCAATTCTGTATGCCTGATCGACCTATTAAAGGCTTTTCAAATGCCTTTCGGCCTTTTACTTTTCATATTACCTCCTATTCACTTCCCTTACAAGCCAACACTTCGTTTAGCATTTTTTGTAAAGTTTTTCTGTTGGTGTGAAGAAATTCATCAACAAAAGCTATTACAGATTTCTCATTGATTACTACATCATCAAAGAGGTATGTTTTCAACCCTTAGCTTGAGTTTCTTTTTGGGAATTATGATCTTGAGTTGATGAAGGCTTGATCGGGGTTTTGTGAGCTCCTTAATCATAGTTTGTGGTTAATCTTGTGGGAGGTCATGTGGTTGATGTGTTTTAGTGATTCTAGAACCCTATGCTTCATGTGTATATGGTTTATTTGGGTTTTGATTCACTTGAAAAATCATGAAATTGATTATGCATGTGCTATTGGCTAGGGCTAGATTTGACAAATATATTTCCCCAAAAGTTGAATGTAGTGGTGTATTGTCTCATATTTTGACCTGCACTTCTAGATGGATAGATTTAAGTTAAGATAGTACCATGATGTGAGAATGCCTTGAATGAATATGCGTACTTATGTTGTGTTACTTATGCTTGTGGGTTATTGGCGAAGTCTGAGTAATCCGTAAACTCTTTTGAGTGAAGTGAACCTACCTTATGATAGATTGGGTGACTTCATTCTTAAGGGTAAGTCGTTGCTTAAAGAAGTTTACAACCATGATGATCATATTAATGTAGCAATTGATGAATGGGCATGTAGTGACGATTAATAGTGGGTTAGCGTGTGATTTTTATCCATGACTTTTTGTGCAAAGTTGAGTGAATTTTGAATGCATGGGTGTTTGCTGTACTAGTCAACTGCAGGGCGAAGGTCAATTTGACCATCGAATTGAGCTTGTAAATACGCCTAAATGTCATACACACCACCTTGTCTGACTGATCTTTCATGTTGAACTCTACAACTTTCAGTGATGGAATTTTCCATTGCCAAATCAATTCGGCGGATTGCCTAGTGTTCATCTCCATTGCCAAAAGCAGCAGTGACAGAGTATTCAGAAATTATGCTAAAAGGTGATGGTCTATTTGACCACTAAATCTGTTTGGCGGATCTCCAAACGTGATTTACGGTGAAATAGACCTATTCACCCAGAATGATTCTCTTGAGAGTAATTTTGAACCTAATTGTTCCATGTTTGATGCTCACACACTTTTTGATCCTGCCTTGTAGGGATGACTAAATGAAAGCATACATTGGGTAAATCCACTTGACCTAAGCCTTTATATGTATACACAAGCCCCAAGAGGCACCACAGTGAGACTACATATGGAGTTGTACATAATCATCCCATCCAAAAGCCCCAAGACCTTATGAGGACAGTAACTTCAAATCTTAAACAGACACAGAGAAGAAGGGAAAAGAACAATTCTGGAAGAAAAGTGGTTGTCTACTAATTGGGTGGTTGATAGGTATCCTAAGGTTTGGAATACTCTCAAATTCCACAAGTTCCAGATTTTCACCAACCCTCGAGATCCGTATACTCCCAACCTGGTTTGTGAATTCTATAAGGCCTATGGTAAGGCCATTCCCAAAGTCAAAGTAGGGTAAAGGTTGAGCTAAAACCTTTTGATGCTGTAGAAGTCCGAGGTATGCAATTCCTGTGTGGTGAAATTGAAATCAACGACAACCTAGGACGCACATAAAAATATAAAAATTAAATGGATGAAATGATGAAAGTCTAGAAATCTAACAACATCAAAGTATGGTTGGCTCCTATGATAGGGATTCCTGCTCCCTCGTGGTTAGAGGAGGGAGAAATTATTGAAAAGAAATAAATGAATGTTTTGGAAAGGTTTTTGTTTAGGTTTATCAGCGGCAACTTAATGCCATCGCAAAATGATTCAATACTATGACATTCTGAAAAAGCATTGGTCAGATGTATAATAGGCCATTAGAAGCTGAATCTTGGTGCAATCATCGCCCTAGAAATCCTTACTAGGGAAAAACAAGAGTAGACCTCACCACCATTCCCCAGCCTCGTCACTAGCTTATGCAAACAAGCCAAAGTACTTACCAATAAAAAGACTGATGTGGAGATGACTCCAGTAGCATCCATTGATATCTGATGACTAGAAGTTGAGCTCCAAAGGGACAAAGAGGATAGGACAAGGAAGAAGCAGTTGACAGGACACTGATTGTTGATTTGAGGACCTCGAGTCCGGCACTACAGAGCTGGCCCCTAAGGAAGGTATTACTTCTTCCACAACTTTTCTACATTCTTCTTTTGCTCCAACCCCCACTATTAAAGAACATATAGAGCCACAAGGATAAAATGACCAACCCCTCCTCACTAAGGCTGCCATTATGGCATTGGATAACTGGAAAAAGTGACCAATCTTTGAGCTACTCGGGTTGAGTCATCTAAGCCTAACATGATTAAGGTAGCATAACCAAAGCATTGAGTCCATATATTGAGGTTGAGGCTAAGCAGCGAGAGTTCATAGAGGCACATAAGTTGAGATGGACTAGCTTGAAGTGATGATTGAGGGCCATGGTGTCACGACCCAGTCCTTGTCATGATGACGCCTGATAGATCCCACCTACAAGCAAGCAAATTACTTAACCCAACATATCTATCCTAGCTCTCTAATCATAACCAAATCCGATACAATAATATAAGTCGCGAAAACCTATCCAGAACCTGAAAGTCAAATGTATAGAACTACAATAAATACAAGGATATAATCATATACATATACCAATAGCCATAGTAATAGACTAAAACACCCGAAAAATGTGCTTCGTAATGCTCATATTCATAATTTCCATATATCTCAAAATTCGTGCGTGATATCAAAAATTCGACTTCATATTGTGGATCAAAGGCAAAAATTGAGTGACAAATAGGTATAACCCAGATTATAAGGACATGTAGCAAAAAATAATTTTCGCTAATTTTCAATTTCCAGAGAGCATCCATGCCCTGGCCACAATGGGCCAGGGGCGCGGAGTAATACAACTTTGTCCTTCGTGTTAGGTTCTCATCATGGACAAGACGCGGACCATTATAACTTTTTCCTTAGCTTTTCCTATGCGCCCAAGGGCATTGGGGTCATAGCCCCATGCCCACTAATATGTGAAATCACCCATACTTAGCCATTTTTCAACTATATACCACTCAAAACCCTCACAAACCTCTCTAAGACTTAACCAAATATCTCATACCAAATTCAAGGATTTCAAGCTTAACTTTGGAGCTCAAGGATTCGCTTCAAGCAATAAGTTTCTTTCAATCTCATCTCAAGAAAATCTAAGTTTGAGGTATGTGAGTTTCATCTATTGTGTCCTTTCACACATGGAGCCCAATCTCTCTTTTAATGAAAATTGCATGATTTCAAGTTTCATTACTTATGAGATCTCTTATTATGAAATATGAGCATAGATTATGTTAGGGTTTTATAAAAGTATCATTGATTATGCATGAGTACCTATTTTAAGAATACACTATGAGTTGATCTCTATATATTGAGACTATGCATGTTTTGAGCTATAAAACTATGATCTATTATGAGTTTTTATAGTGGATTTCAAGGTATACTACATGAAGGTTTTACTACATGTTGGTGGGTTGATTTGCAATAAGTTTTTTCATCTTATTTCACTCTCAAATTGTATGATTTTGAACTAGTATCATGAATCCACCAAGTGTTTGATAAATGTCAAGTCAAGGAATTCTCAAGTTATTGATTATCTATTTCATGATTTACAAGTCAAATGACTATATGATGATTAAGGGATTTCAAGTATGTATTGAATTCATAAAATATATCTATGATTTTATAAGTTACAAGCTAAGCCCTATTTCAAGGTTTTACCTTTATGAGCCATTCATGTTAAAGCAAAGGTCCATGTATGATTACGATCTACTCTCATGTTTCAATCTAGGCCCACAATTAGGGGCCAAGTATGTTTCAAGAGATATTCATGTCATGTTTCCATGTCTTTTACAAGTCATACGAAATATAATTATTTCAAGTATTTCGTGGGAGTCAATTTAGCACCGGTTGAGGCTTAAGATGGTGGCTCGACTTCATGGGTCCTTAACCCCTTGGTAGTTGTGTAGTATAAACCCCTCACATGGTTGATAGTAGTCACACCTTACCAACATGGTGATAGAGTATAAACCCCTCGCATGGTTGATGAGTAAAACCCCCAACATGTTTACCCAGGCTCTTGCCCCCTGGATCAGGTTTGGTCTAATGCAACACTTTAATAGAGTTTATCATATACATAAGCTCATTTCCTCATCATATAGTCATTAATATCATATCTCATGCTTTGGACCTTCAACTACTCAAGAAACCACATCTGGACATTTCATCAAACACTTAGAGTGTGTGAAGTGGTAGTATAAAACCATGAAAAAAAATCCATTGTAAAATAATCAATCAACACCTTGCAACACCCTTATGAAACACATATCAAAACCCCTTCTCAAATCTTACAATATATCAAAGATTTAAAGCTCAAAACATGATAAAACAGTCACAACTTTTCATAGCTTTAACATAGTGTGTAGTGAATTTCATAATAATCAACACCCATTTGTAAATCAACTTTAAATCATACAATTTACGTAAAAGGAGGCTTGGGTATCATGTTTGAAAGGAACCCATGAAAGAGAACCACATACGTTGGCTTAGAGGTGAACTTGGTGAAGATAGGAGATGGAGACTTGAAGTTTGAAGAATAACCTTGATGGAGAACCTTAGCTTGGGATGAGGGTTTGAGACTTAAAGTTTGGGGAGTGAAAATATGACTAAGTGTTTGAGTGAGTATTGGGAAATGCTTTGGGTGATATGAGGGTGAAGTATGACTGAGTATAGGTAAAAAGATGCTTGGGAAAACTAAGGCCCAAGACTTTAAAGTCTTGGACCGAGATAACAAAACTGGGCAAATTTAACACTTCTCTGCGACAGAGGCGTGTGGCGGAGCTTTCGCGGACCGCCTCTGTAAATTGAAACTTTGGAAAAATCAAATTTGCTACGGTTCCTCTAAAATTGGGAGTAGACCCTCTTCCCTCTAATTTGGACCACCTGAACAAGAATATGAAGTCGAATTTTTGAAATAACAAATCAATTTTGAGATATATGGAATTTAAAATTCTGGTCATTTCGAGGCACATTTTCAGGGTTGTTTCATTATCTCCCCCCTAGGGATCATTCATTCCCGAATGTAAAAGAGATGCACAAGACAAGAATGATCATAAACAAACCACCCCCAACTAAAGTGCAACATTACATTTAAAACACCATTTTCAAAATCTCAATATAATTGTTAAATCATCATAAATTTGCCAACTTAAACATGAATGCATATGAATGACATAGGGGATAAAACATAAGACTTGAAATAACATAGGGAACTTTGAATTAGTACCTTAGTCATGAGTAGAGTGGAAAATATAAGGATACCATTTTTGCATGTCCGCTTTGGCCTCCCAAGTAGCACTTTCGATTTGTTAGTTCCTCCACAGGATCTTAATGGATGCCACCTCCTTATTCCTCATTCTCTTAACTTGTGTGTCTAGTATCTGAACCAAAACCTCCTTGTAGGTTAAGCTATCCTCAACAACACCCACAACACTAAAAGGTACAATAGCATTAGGGTCACCAATACATTTTCTCAACGTTGAGACATGGAACGCCTGGTGAACCAAATTCATTTCACTTGGCAACTTCAATTCCTAAGCTACCTTGCCAACCATCCTCAAGACCTCACAAGGACTAACATACCGTAGACTCAACTTCCCTTTTTTACCAAAATGAATCACACCTTTCATCAAAGAAACTTTCAAATAAACCCATTCACCCACTTTTAATTCAAGGTCTTTTCTTCTCACATTGGCATAGGATTTTTGACGACTTTGGGCTGTTCTCAACCTTCCCCTAAACATATTAACCTTTCAAGTGGCTCCATAACAAGATTTGGGCCCAAATAAGCCACCTCTTAAACTTCAAACCTACTAACCGGTGATCTACAATGCCTCTCATAAAGAGCCTCAAAAGGAGCCATACCGATACTAGAGTGATAGCTGTTGTTGTAGGCAAACTCAATGAAAGGAAGATGGTCATCCCAACTATCCCTAAACTCCAATACACAATACCTTAGCTTGTCCTCAAATGTTTGAATGGTTTTTTCGGCTTGGCCATCCGTTTGAGGGTGAAAGGTCGTACTACGGTGAACTTTGGTACCAAGACCCCTTTGAAAAGACCTCCAAAAGTGTGGAGTCAATTGTGCACCACGATCTAATATGATGGATAAAGGGACCCCATGTAACCTCACTAACTCATGGATGTACAACCTTGCATACTCTTCAGCCCCATAGGTGGTCTTGACCAGTAGAAAGTGAACAAATTTCGTCATCTTATCAACCACCACCAAAATGGAATCAAAATCCTTTCTAGTCTTGGGAAATCCAACCACAAAATCCACATTGATCACCTCCCACTTCCAAGTGGGAATCTCTATGTCTTGGGTTAGTCCACCGGCCTTTGATGCTCGAGTTTGACTTGTTGACAACTATGGCACGCGGAAACAAATTTGACATTGTCCCTCTTCATATCTCCCTATCAATACACATCCCTCAAGTCTATACATTTTGGTGGAACCAGGGTGGATAGAAGAAGAAGAATTATGGGCATCATCAAGAATTTTCTGCCTCAAATCATCAACACAAGGAACGCACAACCTACTTTGGTATCTAAGAGCATCATCTCCCCCTTAGTAGAAAATCTCTACTTTTTCCTTTTTCACTAAGGCCTTGAATTCAAGCAAGGAGGAGTCTAGATCTTATTTTGCTATCACCTCATCGACCAAAAAAGACTTAGACCCATCAATAACCACAACACCATCATCACCAACCTCTTCCAACCTAACCTCCAATCTAGCCAATCTATGCACCTCCTTAGCCATTTCCGTATCACCACCATCAACATGAGCTAGGCTACCCATGGACACCCGACTCAAAGCATTCGCCATCATATTTTCCTTACCCAGGTGATAATGCACACTAATGTCATAATCTTTGAGAAGTTCTAGCCACCTTCTTTGTCTCAAGTTGAGATCTTTTTTAGTGAAGGCATATTGAAGGCTCTAATGGTTACTGAAGACACTAACATGTACCCTATACATGTAATGAAGCTAAATGTTTAATGCAAACACAATGACGGCTAGCTCTAGATCATGGGTAGGGTAGTTCCTTTCATGTACCTTGAGTTGTCTAGAAGCATAAGCTCTGACCTTACCATTTTGCATAAGCACATAACCCAAACCAACCCAAGATACACCATAATACATAATAAAACCCTCAAGACCATCTAGTATTATCAATATAGGAATAGACACAAGCCTAACCTTCAATGTTTGAAATTTTCTCTCATATTCATCGGTCCACACAAACTTAGCCTTCTTTTGAGTCAATTTGGTCATAAGGGAAGCAATGGAGGAGAACCCATTCACAAACCTTCTATAGTAACTTGCAAGGCCCAAGAAGCTCCTAATATTCGATGGGGTCAATGGTCTAGGCCAATTCCTAATCACATCAATTTTCTTAGGATCCACTTTTATACCATCCCCCGACACCATATGACCCAACAATGCAACCTCCTTCAATAAAAATTCACACTCTTCATATTTGGCATACAATTTCTCCTCCCTCAACCTTTGCAATACAACCCTCAATTGACCCATATGTTCCTCCCTACTATGTGAGTAGAGCAAAACATCATCACCGAAGACCACAACAAAGGAATCAAGGTAAGGTTTGAAGACCCTATTCATTAGGTCCATGAAGATGATTGGTGCATTAGTCAACCCGAACGTCATCACAACAAACTCATAATGCCCATATCTAGTCCAAAAGGCCATCTTAGGATTATCACACTCCCTCACCCTCACTTGATGATACCTAGTCCGAAGATCAATCTTAGAGAAGAAGTTAGCCTCTTGCAATTAGTCAAATAAATCATCAATACTTGGAAGACATTATCTATTCTTTATAGTGACCCTAGTGAGTTGCCGGTAATCAATGCACATCCTAAGTGACCCTTCTTTTTCAAAAACAACACCGGGGCATACCAAGGTGATTGACTAGGTCTAGTAAATCCCTTTTCCAACAAATCTTTAATTGCTCCTTTAACTCTTTCAACTCCGCCGGGGCCATACGGTAAGGGGGAATGAAGATAGGTTGAGTATCGGAAGGAGATCTATGCAAAAATCTATATTCCTTTCAGGAGGGACACCCGGTAGGTCATTTGGGAAGACATCAAGAAACTCATTTACAACGGGGACCGACTCAATGGAAGGGACTTTGGACTCCATATCTTTAACCCTCACAAGATGATGCAAACACCTCCTAGAAATCAACCTATGGGCTTTAATACATGAAACGAATCTGCCCTTGACCACCACATCTTGACTTTCCCATTTAAGGACAGCTTTATTAGGAAGTTGAAACTTGACCTTATGGGTTCTACAAATCAATGGAAGCATAGTAGGCACACAACTAATCCATCCCAAGTATGACATCAAAATCTACTATGTCTAATTCAACAAGATCACAAGGCAACAACTTATGAAAAATGCAAATAGGATGACTCATATAAACTTTCCTAGCAATAATAGAAGCACCAATAGGAGTAGACACTTCATATGACTCATGTAATAACTCAAGGACAACATGGAACTTTTTAGCAACAAGAGGGGTAATAAAGGAAAGAGTGGCATCCAGATCAATCAAAGCATACACATCAATAGGAGCCGTCCCATTTATACATTGAGGCCTAGGGAAATCATTGGCGAACCCCCTATTAGTAGTATGAGGAGGACCTTGGCCTTGACAAAATTTAGCACCCTTTAGGAATTCACCTTCAAATCGGACCCTCTTGGCTTCATGCCCCCTTCTCTTCCTCAATTTCTCCACCTCCATTTGCTCGGCAGAGGACATAAACTGAGACAACTCCATGTCACTAATTAGCATGGTAGACCGACATTCTTCACTTACCAAGTTGGAGACCCCCATCACAAACTTATTCTTCCCAGATCTAGGATCGGCCACCAAATGTGGAGCATACTTTAAAAGTTGATTAAATTTGAGGGAATACGCCTTCACACTCATAGCACCTTGTTTCAAGTTCATACACTCGATAAGCTCAAGAGGGAAAAATAATTAAGGAAGGCCTATTTAAACTCCTCCCAATGAACAAGATTACCAACCCCTTTCTCACCTTTCCATTGCTCATACCAAATTTGGGCTACCCCTTTGAGTTGGTACGTCACCAACTCCACCTTTTCATTCAGCCCAACACCCATGATATTCAAGATTTTGTAGACGTCATCAATGAACTCTTGTTGATCTTCATCCACCTTAGACCCATGGAAAATCGGAGAATTCATCCTCATGAAGTCTCTTATCCTAGCTCCTGAGGTCGTAGCATAAGGGGCTTGGGCCCTTTGTTGGACTTGGTTGGTCACCACTTGAGCAAGCATAGTAAGAGCATCCTGGAGCTCACTATTGGTAGGTTGCTCCTCGGGAGTTTGGGCCCGTCTTCCTCTAGTGTTTGGCATGATTTAGCATTGCAAAGAACAATTGTTTGGGAGGAAAACTTACCATAACTCTATAGCACAACTTAGAACATGAAGAAGGGAAACATTTCATAAAACACCTCATAGCCTCCTATTCATAGTCATGACGTGTTTCACAATCATGAATAGGACTCTAATTGATGTGGTGCATTGGTCTTCGAGGATCTATCAACCTACGGATCTGATACCAAGTTTGTCATGACCCAAATCTAGGCCACACAAAATCTGTAACGATTTTGAATCATGGTCCTTATGGATTGGATCATCATGGAAACCCGAAGACACCCCAAGCAAGCCTCATAAAGCATCATTATACATCCTTGGTCAGGAAAGCAATAAATCAAGCATCAAAGATAAAAAAATGTGTAAAATGGGGCTAAGGGAAAAACTTGCACAAAATCATAGTTAAAAGACAAGAGTTAAACTCATATCATAGATACATAACATGTCCAACAAACGCCCCTAATACATAGATAAGAGCGGGGACCAAGACGAAGTAATCAAGCTCACCCTTATAGTCAAAATAACAATAAAGGTGAATGTCTCAATATATAATAAAAAAAGCATAAACTAGGTCCCCGAAGTGAAGGACTCACCAACTAGCTTGAATAGCACCGAACTAGCAACATGGAGGAGGATGATCAACTTGGGCACCGATTCCTACATGGTGACAATATGTAGTCATAGAGTATGTATTAGTAAGTTTGAATGTACTAAGTATGTTGGATGCAATGCACCAATACATAGGCATCATAATCAAAATGCATAATATTATGTAATAGGCATTATATACAATATGTCATGTATGATCAATGCTTAAGTAAAACATGCTTAAGTAACTCATGGTCATATAGGATATCATAATTGTAAAAGAGATCAAGCTAGTTATTCAATGTATAAACCTCTTTTTTCTTGTGTAGTATAAACTTCTCACATGGTTGATGGTAATAACACCTTACTAACAAGGTGATGAAGTATAAAACCCTCGCATGGTTGATGAGTATAAACCCCAACATGGTTACCCGAGCTCTTGTCCCCCTGGATCGGGTATGGTCTAATGCAACACTTTATATAGAGTATACATAAACATAAGCTCATTTCATCATCATATAGTTATTGATATAATATCTCTTGCTTTGGACCTTCAACTACTCAAGAAACCATATCCGGACATTTCATCAGACACTTAGAGGGTATGAAGTGGTAGTATAAAACCATGCAAAATAGGGATTAAAGCATGCAAGAAAACCCATTGTAAAACCATCAATCAATACCTTGCAACACCCCCAATGACATACACATCAAAATCCCTTCCCAAAATCCTATAATAGATCAAAGATTTATAGCTCAAAACATGGCAAAACAGTCACAGCATTACATAGCTTTAACATAGTGTGCAGTGAATTTCGTAATATTCAACAATCATTTGTAAATCAACTTTAAATCAAGCAATTTATGTAAAAGAAGGCTTGGGTATCATGGTTGAAAGGAACCCATGAAAGAGAACCACATACCTTGGCTTAAAGGTGAACTTGGTTAAGATTGGAGATGGAGACTTGAAGTTTGAATAAGAATCTTGATGGAGAACATTAGCTTGGGATGAGAGTTTGGGACTTGAGTTTGGGGAGTGAAAATATGATTAAGTGTTTGAGTGAGTATTGAGAAATGTTTGGGTGATATGAGGGTGAAATATGACAAAGTAATAGGTAGAAACACGCTTGGGAATACTTAGGCCCAAGACTTTAAAGTCTTGGGTCGAGACAAAAAAATTAGGTAAAATTGACATTGCTCCATGATAGAGGCGCGTCGCGGATCTATCGTGGACCGCCTTTGTAAATTGAAATTTTTGAAAAATCAAATTTTGCTATGGTTGCTCTAGAGTCAGGGTTAGACCCTTCTACCCCTAATTTGGACCCCCTGAATAAGAATATGAAGTCTAATTTTTGAAATAGTAAATGAATTTTGAGATATATGGAATTTAAAATTTCGGACAGTTCGAGGCACATTTTCCGGCACTTTTCGGGGTCATTTCATACTTCTCATGAAAGCAACACATATATACCATCCTTTCATCATCATAAAGTCACTTAACTCATATATCATGCATTAGGCCTTCGACAAATCAAGAAACATAATCCGGATGTTTTATCCAACACTCGGCGGGTGTGAAATGTTAGTGTAAAACCATGTAATTCAAGAGTGAAATCATGCAAGAAAACTTAATGTAAAACAACTCACCAACAATTGGTAATATTCTCATGCAATATACATCAAAACCCATCATCAAATTTGAAGATAGATCAAAGATTCATAGCTCAAAACATGCTTAAACAATCACACTTTTACAAAACCCCAACATAGTTCATAGTCAAATTCATAGTATGTAAGACCCATAAGTAAATCAACTTAGAAATGTGAGATTTATGTAAAAAGGAAGCTTGGGCACCATAGGTGAATGGACCCAACAGTTGAAACCCATATACCTCATCTTTGGAGAATTGCTTGATCAAGATAGAGATGAGAACTTGATGCTTAAGTGATTTCCTTAAGATCCGTAATAAGATTGCGCACTTGAATTTTGAGTAAAATATTTGTCTAACTGTTTTGGAGAGTTTTGGGGAATATCTTGAATGATATGAGGGTAAAATATGGCTCACTATAGGTATTTTCAAATATAGGAAGACTTAGGCCCAAGACCAAAAATCCTTGGACCGAACTAATAAAATTAGTCCACAAAATACACTGAGGTGCGCCCTTGGAGCGTCGCGCCTTAGGCATTTTTCTTCATTGGAAATCATCAACTTTGGAATTTCAATTTTGATACGATTGCTCTAAAATCAGGGTTAGACCCATTTCCCACTCAATTTTGCCCCCTGATCAAGAATATGAAGTCATATTTTTGATATCACACACATATTTTGAGATATATGGAAATTATGATTTCGGGCACTTCTGAGACACATTTTCGGACACTTTTTGGGGTTATTTCAATATCTCCCCTTGAGAACATTCGTCCCTGAATGTCAAAGAAATGCATATAAGAGAAATAAAGAAGATGATTTCAGGCCACACAAGAATGCAACAATGGAATTAAACATCATTTTCAAAAATCTCAACATATGTGTCAAAATCATCATGAACTTGTCAACATAAACATGTATGCGTACAAATCACATAGGGGCTAAAACATAAGATTTTGAATCATAAAAGAAAAGGACTTGACATGTTATTATAATCTTGAGTAGAATGAAAGAAGTACGGATATTGCTTCTCCATGACTGCTCCAGCTCCCCGAGAGAGAGTATCAACTTAATGATTCTTCCAAAGGGCCTTAACGAACACCACATCCTTATTAATCAAATTTTTCGACCCATCCATCCAAAATCTCCACTGGGATCTTCTCCTAAGCCAACTTATTCTACACAACATCCACAACCTCAAAGATTTCCATAACACTAGAGTCACCAACACATCCCCACAACTAAGAAGCAAGTAGAACCAGACGAACCCTATCTATAAGCATAGGCAATCCCCATTCATATGCAACCTCACTAATCATCCTCAACACTCTATAAGGACTAATAAACCTTACACTCAATTCCCTCTCTTTCTAAAACAAACCACACTATTTATGGTTGAAACCATCAAATAGACCTAATGCCCAACTTTAGATTCAAGATCCCTTCTCCTCACATCGACATAGGACTTTTGACGACTTTGGGCTGTTTTCAACCTTTCCCTAACCAACTTCACCTTCTCCATAGCCTCCAAAACAAGATCCGGACCCAACAAAGCCATTCCTCCCACTTCAAACCACCCAACCGGCGATCTATAATGCCTACCATAGTGGGCCTCAAAAGGAGCCATACCAATGCTAAAATGATAGCTATTATTAGTCTTATCAAGAATCCTCTTTCTCAAGTCATCAACAATAGGCACACAACCTACCTTGGTACCTAAGGGTACCATCTACCCTTTGGGAGAAAACCTCTACCTTGCCAACGCTCACCAAAGCCTTCAACTCTAACAAAGAGAGATCAAGATCTTGTTTTGCTTCTGCCTCATCAACCAAAGAAGATTTTTCAACCACCAACAACGACAATACAACCATAGTCAACCTGTTCCAACCTAACACTCAAGCTAGCCAACCGGTGGACCTCCCTAGTCACCCCTTTGCTACCACTATAAATATGAACTAGGCTACCCATGGACACCCTACTCAAAGCACCAACCATAGCATTAGTTTTACCAAAAGGATAATGCAAACTCATATCATAATCCTTAGGAAGTTCTAACCACCTTCTTTGTCTCAAGCTAAGATCTTCTGGGTGAACACATATTGGAGACTCTGGTGATCGATAAAAACATCAACATGCACCCCATATAAATAATGACATTAAATTTTCAAAGCAAATACCACGATGACCAACTCAAGGTCATAGATAAGATAATCCTTCTCATGCATCTCAAATTGTCTAAAAGCATAGGCTACTAAAAGCATAGGCTATCACCTTACCCTTTCACTTCAAAGCACAACACAAACTAATTCAGGAGGCATCAGAACACACAACAAACCCTTCCAACCCTACCGGTAGAGACAAGATAGGAGCGGAGACAATCTTATCCTTCTAGGTTTGGAACATCTTTTCACACTCATCAATCCACACAATCTTAGCTTTCTTTTGAATCAACTTAGTCATGGGAGAAAAAATAGAAGAGAACTCATTCACAAACCTCCGATAGTAACCTGTTAAGCCCATGAAAGTCCTAATGACCGAGGGAGTCAAAGGTCTAGGCCAATTTCTAATCACATCTGTCTTTTAAGGATTCACCATAGTACCAACCCCTGACACCGCATGTCCTAGAAAGGCAACCTCTTTCAACCAAAATTCACATTTCCCGTACCTGTCATATAACTTCTCTTCCCTTAGTCTTTGTAGTACTACCCTCATATAAGCTATATGCTCTAAATAAATCAATACTTCATCACTACAGACCACCACAAACATGCCAAAGTAGGGTTTTAAGACCCTATTCATGAAACCCATAAACATAGCAGGTGCATAAGTCATCCAATCAACTCCTCCACAATTCTGAATTATCATTCCTGGACCAAAAGGGCACCTAGGGATATCACCTACCCTCGTCCTCACTTGAGGACAAAGCTTGAACGGGAGATCAATCTTAGAGAAGTGACTAACCCATTGAAGTTGATCAAATAGATCATATATCTTTGGGAGGGGGATACTCATTCTTTATGGTGACCTAATAAGTTGCTGGTAATCGATACACTTTCTAAGTGAACCAACCTTCTTCTATACAAACAACACTGGGAAGCTCACTAGGAATGATATCAGGGAACTCATTAACCACATAAACTGACCCTATAGGAAGGAACTTCGACTCACATCCCTAACCCTCGTAAGCTGATAAAGACTCCCCTTAGAAAACAACTCATGCTATTGAATGCAAGAAATGAATCTACCCTTGACCACCGCATCATGATTTTCCCACTCAAGAATGGGTTAATTAGGGAATTAGAATATAACTCTACCGGTCCTGCCAATAATGTAGACATAATATGCATACAACTAATCCACCTCAGGTATAATATCAAAATCCACCATATCTAATTCAACATAGCTAGAAGACAAGATCTATGCAATATTACCATAAACAATTCCTATGGACCTTCTTAGCAATAATAGACTCACCAATGGGGAAGACACCAAACGTTCACACAACAACTCGTGACACACATGAAGCCCATGAGAAAACAAACGAGATAATGAAAGAGATAGTGGCGCTCGGACCCATCAATGCGTACACATCAAAGTCAAAGGAAACTCCAGTGTATCGGTAAAAACATTGGGTGCCAAATCCACTCCTTGAGCCTCTTTATCAACATGACCTCATTGTCCTTGAGGTCAATCACCTTTACACCATTTTTTAGCATGAAGACAATCAATAACTTTGTAGCCCACCTCACCATAACCATAACAAGCATTGGTTCTCCTCAAACATGGGCCTCTATGAATCTTACCACATTTTGAGCACCTAGCATAAGGCACCACACCACTACCACCTTTAGGACTTTGGAAATTTCCTTTAATATGGTCCCTCTTGGCCCCTCTCTCATACCTCTTACCACTCGAATTCTCGAGGGAACTCAATTTTTGATTGAGTTGAGTTGTCAATTTTGTCATCTCTTTGAACACTACCTATAGAGCATTGCGAACCACCACATTTGATATATCACCAGCCTGAGTAGCTTGAGACATATTCTGAAATGCAATGATTAAAATAAGAAATAAGCCTTAGGAGACTTTACTTTATTGCACAAAATATATCAAAAGAAAGGAAACATTTCCTAAAATGCCTCAAAGCCTCTCATTCATAGTCGTGGAGCACTTCACAACCATGAATAAGACTTTGGTCGATGTGGCCGTTGGGCTCCGAGGACCATTAACAACCTAGTGCTCACATACAAATTTTTTCATGACCTAAACTAGGGCCTAGATGTGACACGAAGAATGGAGAACCTGAAGGGACCCCAAACAAGCCTCTTAGCATATGACACACACATCCTTGATCGTGGAAATAAGATAAACAATAAGAGAAAGCATAAACAATGGAAATTGGGACTAAGGAAAATAGTTTAATACTTAAATAACATAGATGAGTCAAAACTCAAGCATAATACATAACTTGTCCAACAACAGCTCTAGAAAAGAACTTAGCGGTGGCCAAGAGAAACAACTGGGCTAACCCTTATAGTAATGACCATAAGTAGTTCAAAATATACAAGATATATCTAAGAATAAGCATGAAAGAAGATAGTTATTGTCCCCGGACATGAGGACACACCTAAGCTTAATTGGACAATTCATCTAGTCACGTGAAGGAGAATCAATGGGAGCTCTGGTTCCTACATAGTAATATCATGTAGGCATAGAGTATGCGTTAGTACATTTGAAAGTACTAAGTATGTAGGATGCAATGTAATAAGATATAGGCAACGTAGGAAAAATGTAATATCATAAGCAATGGATAGCATAATAATAACATGTCATGTATCAATTATTCTTGAAGTAAAATATGTTTATATAGAACATATTACACGTAAAGGAAGAGACCATCTCTATAGACCAAGCAAATGTATTACTTGGAATCCAAGGTAGACCACCCCTTAGAAGTGATTGAGGTACCCACCCATCAATTGGTTGACGGACATGACCACCCTCTGTCGAAAGTGATTGATTTACCAACCCCGCAATTGGTTGATGGCTTACCACCCCCATCCAAGACGATTCAGGTACCAACCCCTCCATTGGTTGACGGACATGACCACCCTCAATCAGGAACGATTGAGGTACAAACCCCTTAGTTAACGGACACGACCACCCTCTTCCAGAAATGAATGAGGTACCAACCCCCAATTGGTTGATGCCTTACCACCCCCATCCAAGGCGATTGAGGCATCACCCCTTAATTGGCTATGCTAAACTCACAACATGGTAGATACTTCCCACGAAATCAACACATATCTACCATCCTTTCATCATCATAAAGTCATTTAACTTATATACCATGCATTAGGCCTTCAACAACTCAAGAAACATAATCCTGACATTTTATCAAACAATTGGCAGGTGTGAAATGCTAGTGTACTACCATGAAATTCAAGAGTGAAATCATGCAACAAAACTTAATTTAAAATCACCCACCAACCCTTGGTAATATCCTCATGCAATATATATTAAAACCCTTCATCAAATTTCAAGATAGATCAAAGATTCATAGCTCAAAATATGCTTAAACAGTCACACTTTTACAAAACCCCAACATAGATCATAGTCAAATATATAGTAAGTAAGACCCATAAGTAAATCAACTTATAAACATGAGATTTATATAGAAAGAAAGCTTGGGCACCATGGGTGAAAGGACCCAACGGTTGAAACCCACATACCTTAACTTGTGAGAATTTCTTGATGTATATGGAGATGAGAACTTGAAGCTTGAGTGATTTTCTTAAGTTCTGTAATGAGATTTGGCACTTGAATTTTAATTAAAATATTTGTCCAGTTGTTTGAAAGAGTATTAGGAAATGTCTTGAATGATATGAGGGTGAAATATAGCTAATTATAGGTATTTCATGAATGGGAAGACTTTGTACCATGATCCAAAAGCATTGGTTCGAACTAATAAAAACAATCCACAAAATATACTGAGGCATGCCCTTGGCGCGTCGCACCTTGGGCGTGTTTCTTCACTGGAAATCATAAACTTTGGAATTTTAAATTTTGACGCAGTTGCTCTGAAATCGGGATTAGACCCATTTTTCACTCAATTTTGCCTCCTGATCAAGAATATGAAGTTGGATTTTCAATATCACGCAAGAATTTTGAGATATATGGAAATTACGATTCTGGCCACTTTCGGGGCACAATTTCGGGTACTTTTGGGGTCGTTTCATAGTCAATTGTTGAGCAAGATTTATAATGTTATTGTTCATTTCCCTGAATTTAACTGTTGTCATACCTACAGTGAAACAAATTTTGTTGCTGATAGTTTATCCAAATACAACCACTCTGTCTCTTCTCCAAAGATAGATTTCATAAAATTGCAGCTACCTAGAGAGATCAACGCCTTCTATGAGATTGGTAAAACTAGTATGGACAACTTTAGGAGGAGAAAATTAAAGATAATTAGCGAGCCTCCTTGAAGCAATCTAGTCCTATTTCTGTTCTGGGTCTTCTCTTAGGGTATGTCTTGGTAGAGTCATAGCTTATTAGATGATCTAGGTATAGTTGCAGGATTATTTTGTAAAGGGAGAGTTTCCCTTGTTTATTGCTTTCTTAATATTTTTTATTGACTGGAGTACTCTCGTAGGTTCTTAGATGCTAGGGTGCTTCTCTTTTTTAGTATTGGGGATGAGTTGGCCGACCTTAGATGGTTGGCCGACTTATGTACCACCATAGGTCAGAGGTAAAGTCTATGTCCCCCTCCATTTCTACTTTTGCTTTGTTTTTCTATTTATAATAAATCTTATGGGTGCTACTCAATCCCTGACCGTTCGAAGGAGTGGGGAGCCTTTGGCATAGGTCTGTTCCCTATTTTTTTTAAAAATGAAATTTCAAAGCAAGCATTTAATGAATTTTCGGATCTGTATAGATAATTGAGGGCTCAAACTTCTTGTATTTGAGCAAAGCAAAATTAAAAGCATAGGACCCAGATTTGTTAGATTTGAAATAGAACCAAAGAGAAAAGTACAGCCCTCATGGCCATGGACATCGTCTTGCCAAAATATGGATCAAATTTTTTTTTTTCAATTGCCATGATTGAACAAAGCCCAAAAATTAAAGATAGTTATGCGAACTCCAAATCATAGAAATAATCTTTATCTTTATAGATAGTGAAAGTAAATATTTTTCCTTAAAAAAAGATTTTGACAAGTAGAGATGCATGCAAAACACCTCCTAGGATGCAAGTTGTTCTCCATTTTTTAGGAGATATTAAATTCAGTGAAAACCTCATTAGTGGATAAATAATTATTCATAAAGATTACGTGCTAAAGTAAGTTTTGTGGACAAGTTCAGGAGGGATTATATTTATTTTCCTTTTTTTTTGGGATTTATGATGTGAGCTATTGTCCAATTTTTACTATGAGTACGATTTCAAGTAAGTTTGGTTATGACGTGACATGTGATCACATAATGTCTATGATATGGCTTTGAGAAATTATGGGTGTGTATACACTATCATGTATATGTATGAATGAGCTATTCCTATGCATGTGTCCATGAAATGAAGTATGATTTGGCTTTTAAGCCCAAGTATGCTTGATTATGAAATGTGATTTGGCTTTTAAGCCTAAGTATGCATGATGATAATTTGAAAAGACTTATGCTCCTATTTCAAGCGTGCGTGCGCGCGCACGCACTCACACACACACACACACACACACACACACACACACACACACACACACATATATTCCAATGGGATGATGACTTAGCACCAAGAAGACCTTGAGATATAATGTTCATCCCATTAGGCTGAGGCCTGACCCGCTAGAAGTGAATCTCATTGCCCCACATCTATGTGCCAAAGTAGGTTTATTCCTCTTTTGAAGGATGGTTATTCAACTTTTTAGGTATAGTTTATTCTCTTTTTATTAGGGATGGGGGCTACCTTTGGCAAGTAGCCTACCCTTTTCTTCGGTATAGGGTGAACATTGGGATTCTAAGTAACAACTCACTTGGTCTTATAAATCGGTTGAGTTAACTTCCCCATATGTTAAAGTATTATGGCATTTATGCATCATTAATTCATGAAATATTGATATATTATTCTTTCTTATATACTTGCTACATTGAATTGTAGGCCAATATGTTCATATGCATTGCATGCCCGCATACTTAGTACATTCAAATGTACTAACTCATACTTTTTCCTACATGATCTAACTATGTAGGGATTGTAGATCATCCTCATCCTCTTGTTGATAGTTAGATTGGATTGTGAGCTTGCTAGTGGTCCTTTACTTCAAGGACAAAACCCACCTTCTATCTACCTATTATTCTATTTTCGCTTATTTTTTTGCTTTTAGGGTGTGGGGCCGATCGTGACAGATAGTATCAGAGCCAACTATCTGCTAGTACGGTGGTGGGGCAAACCTCAGCGAGGACGCTGAGTCCCTATGGGGGATGAGTTCGGGACATGTCTTGGCCCCCTCTTGTTGGCCCTCCTCTTTTTCTCTAATCTAGAGGAATCATTGAACATCATATAAACTCTATGTACAGGCTTGTTATGTGTTATGCATATTGCTTATGGAGACTATATTTATGTCTATCTCATGTTGTTGGTGTTATGATGATATGTTTACGATGGTCTATGGGAATGTTAAAAGACCCAAATCCCTCCCACCTCCATGGCGTAAGTCATACTTACTCGGCTTTTAGTTCTTATGTCCTATGTGCTATGTGAATGCATGCAAATCCATATCTCTATGACATCTCCACAGCTTGTGTCCAAAGCCCTATCCCCTTAGAACTACGTGCTTGTTGTTTAATTATGTGCTTTCAAACTGTTGATGTGTATATGGATGCTACGAGGGTTATTTTGGGACTTTCGGGTTCCAATTCACCATGTCACTTCTAGGTCCTAGACCCAAGTCAGGAAAGCTTGGTATTAGAGCACTAGGTTTATAAATGATCCTTAGGGTCTAACATGCCGCGTCGAGTAGAGTCCTATTCATCAGTGTGAAGTACATCATACCTATGAGTGGGATACTACAATGATGTTTTAGGAATTATCTCACTTCTTCATTTCTTATGTTGTGTTGTAAAACATGTCTTAAGACTTCTTAAATTCGATGATGTCTTTTGGTTTAAACAATGCTCTGGTTGTATATATAGATCTTATGAATCGTGTGTTCCAGTCATTCCTTGATAGTTTCGTGGTTGTCTTCATTGATGATATTCTTATTTACTCCTAAAGTTAGTGGGATCATGTGGATCACTTAAGGTTATTCAGACTATGAGAGAGAAGCAATTATTTGTCAAGTTCAGTAAGTGTAAGTTTTGGCTTATTGAAGTTGCTTCTCGAATTAGGTTAGGTTGTGTGCTCATGCAACATGATAAAGATATAGAATATGCATTGAGGCAATTGAAGGTACATGAACAAAATTACCGGAGTCATGATCTCGAGTTGGCGACTATGGTATTTGCTTTGAAGATATGGGGACATTATATATATGGGGCTCATGTTGATGGTTTTACCAATCACAAGAGTTTTTAGTATGTTTTCAACCAAGGAGATCTTAATTTGAGGCAAAAAAGGCAGTTGGGACTTCTTAAAGATTATGACATGAGTATTCAATAACATCCAAGCAAGGCAAATATTGTAGTCGATGCTCATAGTAAGCTATTTATGAGTATTGTGGCCCATGTTGATGAGGGGAAGAAGGATTGGGTAAAAAATATTCATCGCTTGGCTAGGTTGGGTGTTAGATTGGCGACTCTAATGATGGTGGCATGCACGTTAAAAATGGGCTTGAGTTTTCTATGGTTATTGATGTCAAGGCAAAGCAAGAGTTGGACTCGTCTTTAGTTGAGAGAAGAGGTTGGTTGCGAAAAAGAAGATAGGGGTTTTCTTTTAATGGGGAGATGGTGTACTTCCATATCAAGACCGATTGTTTGTTCTGGATGTTTAGTGTACTAGTTTTCAACAAGTAAAGGTGTAACATCAAAAGCTCAGTGGTTTGAATCAAGATATTGAGATCCCTATTTGGAAGTGGGAAGATGTGAGATCCAATGTGATTTTATTTGGGTCATTGTTGATAGGATAACCAAATTGGCGCATTTCCTGCTAGTTAAGACGACATTCAATGCCGAAGATTATGCAAGATTGTATATCCAAGAATTGGTTAGATTGCATGGAGTGCCTATATCTATCATAACGGATCATGGTACCCAATTTACTTCTCAATTTTGGAAGTCATTTTAAAAAGGCTTGGAACTAAGGTGAAGTTAAGTACTGCTTTTCATACTCAAATTGATGGACAAGCTGAAAGGATGATTCAAACTTTGGAAGATATGTTTAGGGCTTGTGTGTTGGAATTCATGGGAAATTGGGAGTAATCATCTACTACTTATCGAGTTCTCCTACAACAATAGTTCTCATGCTAGCATTGAAATGGCACCGTTCTCACTATTTGAACCTTTATATTGGAGAAGGTGTAGGTCCCTGGTGGGGTGGTTTTATTTAGGTGAAATGGCTTTGATAGGCCCGAATTTGTTGTTTGAGGCTATGGAAAAAGTGAAGTTGAGTAGGGAAAGTTTGAAGATGTCTCAATTTCATCAAAAGTCATATTCAAATGTTAGAAAGAAAGATCTTGATTTTTTTGTTAGTGATTGGCTATATGTGAGGATTCCTCGTATGAAGGGTGTATGTAATTTGATAAAAAGGAAAAGTTAAGCCCCAATATGTAGGTCCTTATGAGATAGTTGAGCAGATTTGAAATGTGGCCTATAGATTGGATTTGGCTTTGGATATGAGTTCTATTCACCCAATTTTCCATGTGTCAATGATGAGAAAGGTGATTGCCGATCCTAGATTGATTGAGCCTTTAGAAGGTGCTGAGGTTGAAGAGAACTTGTCTTATGAAGAGGTCCTAGTTGAGATTTTGGATAGACAAGTGAATGGGTTCGCAACAAGGATGTGGCTTCAGTTAAAGTACTTTGGAGGAATCAACATATTGAAAGTGTTACTTGGGAGTCGAAGACAGACATGATGAGGTGATATCCCTATCTTTTCCAATCTACTAAAGCTTGAGGTATTAGGTTCTTCCTATTCTAAATGGTCTGAATTTTTTCACCCATATGTTTCATGACATGACATGCATATATGAGTATGAAAATGATTTAAATTATGTTTTGACATGGATCTTAATAATTTCATAGCTTTCAAGTGATCAATTCATGTTGAAATGTTTCGTGATCAAGTAAAGCCCTTCAAGTCATGTTCTAGCTCATTCGAGGATGAATAATCCTTAGGGGGGCAGGGAAGAATGTAATGCCCTACTAGTCATAAGATTGGATAACAGAGAGAAAATTTTATTTTTGGGAGAGATTTTGCAAGTATTCGGGCTTCAAAAGCATGAACCAAGGTTGGATATGGTCTTTCTAAGGTCTTTTTAATTGGGTCTAGTCATTTAACCTCCCAAATCAGTTCTAAGCTTTTCATGTCACCTCATATCACTCCATAATACTTAGTTTCTCATTCACTCGCTCAAACTCTTTTCGAATCCTCTTTTCCAGCTCTAATAGGAGGATCTCCATAGAACCTTCAACCCCAATATAAATTCACATTCAAGTCTTCAATCCAAGCTTATATATGTGGTTTATGGTCTTTATAGAGCTCTTACACAAAACCAAGTTCAAAGGAATTCCATTGGCTAAGTTTTATGCATGAACCGATTCAAGGGTTGGCATTAAATGACTGTATCACCTTTTACAAAAATAACTGCATGACCTACGACACACTAAATTGAAGCTCTTTGAATTAGCTTTCCAACACATCATGTTTCACCTAATTCTGAGTTCATATCAAGAAGTTATGTCCGTTTTCTTAAAGCCTATCCATGCAGGGGTCTATGCATATTTTTGGTTCCATGTCATTAAATGGTCCTTACGTAATTTTGGGTGATTCTAAAGGTCTTTTGCAACCTTTTCTGCTATCCTAGACCCCAGAGTTAGCTTATACTCTTTCATTACAATTCATCCTTGTTAGAAAATACTCAAGCTCTAGAATTCAATTCATAAGGTTCTCTCTTCAAGTGTGGGGTTAAGGATTCAATTCAAGGAATTTAAGAGGGATTCAACCCAAGTCAAATCCATCTTAATTCTTCTAATTTCAGCAAGGTATATGAGATTGATTCATGATTCTCTTCCAATCATGAAGATTCAAAACCCCTATTTCTTAATTTCACGAATTCTAAGTTTATTTTGCAAATGGGTCTTTTAAATTTGTTCAAATTGAGCTCTGGGCTATACCTATTTATTAATTTTATGATGATTTGAATCTGATTATTATGATTTACATTGGTTTTATGAAGAATTAAACATGCATATCCCTTTAATTTATGAATCTAGGCATGGGTAATTTCAAATATGCTTTGATTATTGATCTTTTCATGGATTTACTATGATTTTATTTTGTTATGACATTTTAATTATGAATTCCTAATACTCATGCTATTCCTTCATTCCTCATGCCATATGTATGCATGAACAAGTATTTTTTTATTGAGATTTATGATATGGTTTATTGCTCAATTATGACTATGACTATGATTTCAAACAAGTATGGTTAAGACTTGACATGTGATCACATAATGTCTATGATACAACTTTAAGAAATTATGTGTGTGTATATATCACTATATACATGTATGAATGACCTACTCCTATGCATGTGTTCATTAATTGAAGTACTAATGGCTTTTAAGCCCAAGTATGAATGATTATGAAATGTGATTTGGCTTTTAAGCCTAAGTATGTATGATGATGATCTGAAAAGACTTATGTTCCTATTTCAAACATTTATACATACATGTATTCCCATGGAATGATGACTTAACATCGAGAGAAGCTTGATATTTGAGGCTCATCCCATTAGTTTAGGCATGACCCACTAGAATAAATCTCATTATCCCCATAACTATGTGCCAAAGCAGGTTTATTCCTATTTTTAGGGATGGTTTATTCCCCTTATATTTGGGATGGGGGCTACCTTTGGCAAGTAGCCTACCCTTTTCTCCGGTGTAAGGGGAACACTGAAATTCCAAGTAATAGCTCACTGGGTCTTATATGCCAGTTGAGGTGATACTATTTGTTGAAGTATTATGGCATTTATGCATCATGAATTCATGGTATATTGACACATTATTCTTTCTTATTACTTCCTTCTATATATATGTGTCCTTGTCATCTAATATCGAATTGCAGGTCAACCTGTTTATATGCATTGCTTCGCATACTTAGTACATTCAAACTTACTAACATATACTTTTTCCTACATGATCTAACCATGTAGGGACTTGCGATCATCTTCATCCACCTCTTGATGGTTAAATTGGATTGTGAGCTATCTAGTGGTAAGTCCTTTACTTCAAGGACAAGAGCCACCTTCTATCTATCTATTATGTTATGTTCACTTATTTCTTTGCTTTGAGGGTGAGCTTGGGACATGTCTTGGACCCCATCCTATTCTATGATCTAGAGGCATTGTTGGATATCATATAAACTCTATGAATGGGCTTGTTATGTGTTATGCCTATTGCTTATGGAGACTATATTTATGTCTATCTCATGTTGTTAGTGTTATAATGATATGATTATAATGGTATGTGGGAATGTTGAAAGTCCTAAGTCCCTCCTATCCCCATAGCCTGAGATACTTACTAGTCCCTTAGTTCTTATTTGCTATGTTCTATGTGAATCCATGCAAATCCCTATCCCTATGACATCCCAATACCTTGAGTCCAAAGCTAGAACTATTTGCTTGTTGTGTAATTAAGTGCTTCCGAACTAATTATGTGTATATGGATGCTATATGGCTTGTTTGGGCCTCTCAGGTTCCCATTCATCATGGTACTTGTAAGGCCTAGGCTCAGTTCGTGACACTGCATGTGTAACTCCAACTCCCAAGTAGCCTCCTCAACAGGACGGTTTTGCCACTGAACACTCACTGAAGATATATCCTCAGTTCTCAACCTCTGGACCTGCCTACCAAAACTAGCTACCAGCTCATCCTCATATGACAAATCTGAAATCAACTTAACTAAATCATAGTAAATCACATGTGACTCATCAGGAATGTATCGAGGGATCATAGACACATAAAATATACGATGAACCACTTATAGTCTCGGTGGCAATGCTAACTCATAAGCAACTTCACCTACCTTTCTTAGATCTCAAGCTGACTAATAAACCTAGGACTGAGTTTGACCTGCTTCCAAACCTCATCAAACCCTTTATGGGTGATATCTTCAGCCGCACACTATCTCTAACGATGAACTCAAGAAGTCTAGTCCTCCCGTCAGCACAACTCTTTTGGCAACTCTAGGCTGTCAACAGTCTACCCTGTGTCAACTGCACTAGGTCCCTAGCATCTTGAGGCAAGTTCATACCCAATACATCAGTTGAATTCGAATCAACCACTGGATAGGCGATCTACATCTCCAGCCATATAATGCCTCAAACGACACCATCTGAATGCTGGAATGATAACTATTGTTGTACGAAAACTCTTCTAGAGGAAACCGTTGATCCCTCGGGCCCCAAAATCAATCACACATGCCAAAAGCATATCCTCTAACACATGAATAACGCGTTCGAACTATCCATCTGTCTGAGGGTGGAATGCTGAACTCAAATCCAATTGAGTACCCAAACCACGATGTAGAGCCTTCCAAAAATAGGAAGTGAACAAAGATCCTCAATCCAATAGTAACAATGGCAACCTGTACAATCTAACAATAAACAAGATATACAACATAGCCAACTACTTTGTATTGTAGCTAGTCTTCACCAATATGAAGTGAGCCAACTTAGTAAATCGATCAACAATCACCAAAATTGAATCAAACTTACCCAAGGCTATGGGCAAAGCTTTAACAAAAACCATCATGATATGTTCCATTTCCACTCGGGAATAGGCATCGTCTGCATTGAACCTCCAGGCCTTTGGTGCTCATGTTTGACTTGTTCATAATTCAAGCACTTCGCTACAAACTCAGCTATGTCTCTCCTTATCCTACACTACCAATAATGTTGTTTGAAATCATGGTACATCTTTGCTGCACCGGGGTGGATTAAATACCTAACACAATGAATTTCTTCCTATATCAATCTCGCCCAATATTCTACATTAGGCACACAAACTCGACTATTAATACAAAAAATACCCTCTCAATCAATAGTAGCCACTTTTGTTTCACCCTTAACAACCTATTCCAAACCAAGCATAACCTAGAATCATCAAATTGGTGAGCACATACCTGGTCAAGAATCAAGACCTAGCCTCCACAAAGGTTAGAAAACTGCAAGGAGGAGAATTATCCAACCATACTAGCTGTCTAACAAGTAACCGAATCTCCAAAGCTAAGGGTCTCTCCTCAGCCTCAGGAATGTCAAACTACCCATACTAGAAGCCTTCCAGCTCAAAGCATTTGCCACCACATTCTCCTTGCCTTGGTGATATAGAATAGAGATGTCACATTCTTTGAGTAACTCTAACCACCTACACTGTCTCATGTTCAAATTAGGCTTAGAGAAGATGTATTTGAGACTCTGGTAATCGGTAAAGATCTCACAATACACTTTATTAAGATAATGTCGCCTCAACTTTAACATGAACTCCACCGCAACCAACTCTAAATCATGGGTAGGGTAGTTACTATCATGTATCTTAAACTTTCTGGAAGCGTAGGCTATCACGTTTTCCTTTTGGATCATATTCCACCAAAACCCTCTCCAGAAGCATCACTATACACTACAAATGTTACTCCCTCCTCAGGCCGAGCAAGAATAGGAACTGAGGTCAACAATTACTTGAGCTTTTGAAAGCCCACCTCGCACTTATCCGACTACTAAAAACGCCACATCCTTTTGAGTAATTCTAGTCAATGGGGCCATAATATAAGAGAATCCCTGCATAAAGTGTCGTTATTACCCTACCATACTAATAAGACTCTAGAACTCTATCATAGATATCGACCTGGCCCACTCACGCATTGACGCTACCTTGGTTGAATCTATCGTAATACCATCTTTTTTTGCCACATGCCCAAGGAAAGTCCCAAACTCGAGCCAAAACTCACATTTCAAAAACATGGAATATAACTTTTCCTCCATCAATCTCTGAAGTATAATCCTCAAGTGTTCAACATGGTCAAACTCACTCTTGGAGTAAACTAAGATGTCATCAACAAACACGATAAAAAATATGTCCAGAAATGGCTTGAACACTAGGTGTATCAACTCCATGAAAGTGATTGGATCATTAGTCAACCCAAAGAACATAACCACAAACTCATAATGACCATAACGGGTCCTGAAAGCTATCTTCGAGTTGTCAGACTACCAACCTCTCAACTTATGATATTCAAACCTCAAATCAATCTTGAAAAGTACCTAAAAACCCTACAACTGATCTAATAAATCATCAGTGTGATGCAAAGGATACTTGTTCTTGATGGTCACTTTGTTCAACTAGCGATAATCAATACACATCTACAAAGTGCCATCTTTCTTCCTCACAGACAAAGCAAAAGCACCTCAAGGAGATATACTTGGGCATATGAACCCTTTATCTAAAAAATCATATATAATTTCTCCTTTAGCTCCTTCAACTTAGTCAGAGCCATTGGATAGGGGAATGGAAATGGGCTTAGTGCGCAGCTCCACATCAATAGCAAAATTAATATCACGATCTAGAGGAAAACCTAGAAAAGCAGTAGGAAAAACATCCATAAACTCCCTCGTATCCCTAGTAGTCTTTAATGATGGTGACTTTTGAGAACAGGACCGAACATGCACCAAATATGATCGAACTTCTTTATCCATTAATCTACAGGCATGCATATAAGGAATAACCTATTCGTAGTATGAACTAGATATGCCAGTCCACACTAACTGAAGCCAATCTAGACAAGATAAGGCCAATGTCTTTGCATGGAAATCAGGAATAACATGGTGAGGTGATAACCAATCCATACCCAATATCATATCAAATTCAATCATATCCAGCAATATCAAGTCTGCAGTAGTATCTATCCCCATGAAGGACATAATACCAACCATAATACACCTGATTCGCCACTAAAGACTCACCTACTGAGGAAGAAATTGAAATAGGCTCGACAAGGGGCTCACACATAATATCAAGATCCATAGAAAAATAAGCTAATATATAGGAACAAGCAGAGTCTAGATCAAATAAAATTGAAGCAGAATGGTGGCTCACTGTAATCATCCTGTAATGACTATATCAAAGGCCTCTATCTTTGCCTTATTTAGAACAGTGTAGCATACTCTGCACCCCGGCTAGTCTGTGGGCCTCCATGGGCCCCACCTCTCACTGTGCCTCAATTTCGTCTAGTACCACCCCTCATGCCCGGAATGGTGTCTCTGGCTACTAGTACTAAGGTTGGGCAGAGTAGTTGGAACTTATGAGCTTGGTGGAAGGTGTACGAAAAGGACAGTACTTGACCAAATGCCTAATCTCATCATAACTATAACAAGGTTTGAGCTCCTGTCTCTATGATGACTATCCTAAAAAGCAACCATGCCTTGTTGCACTAGAAGAGCCATCATGATATATTTGGATAGGATGAGATCTGTCACTACTGCCAACTGCGAGAATGGTTGCATGGGCTGCCATGCCCTAATGGCCTTGTCTCTAAAACTCTCTATATCATGGTGGGTGTCTACTAAACTAGCTGTGCTAGTAGAATCTCTTTCCGCCCCCTTGTCGGTAATGTCTAATATGCTCAATCATGCGGGCATGGTCCACCACACTATAGAATGTGCCAACGGCTAGAACCAAAGAAGTTGTGTCCTCCTAAAGTTACCCTGCCAATTCTTTAGCAAAGCATCTAATCCTCTCAAAATCTGTAGGGATACTAGACAAGGCATATTTGGACAACCCATAAAATTTGGCCTCATAATCAGATAATATCTATCCTTACTGAAGCCTGTCAAACTCATCTCTATGGCTATCTCAAAGGCTATATGGCACGAATCGTTCTAGGAACACCTCAGTAAAGTACTCATAAATTAAAACTCGAGACCCGATAGGTCTGCCAGCTAAAACTGACCTCCACCACTCCTTAGCTAGGCTAGTGAACTCAAGGTATAAGCCAAATTACACAACTGGTCCTGACACTTCGATAAGAAATCACAGGCTCTATCACTGGGAGCACCGTCAAATTTTAGCGGAGTTAACCAGACAAATCTCTTAAAACTCCTCTACTCAATAGTGGACATAATAGGACTAAAGAAGATGGTGACACCATAAATTTGGGTGGTGCAAAGATGACCCATGAAGTTGTGAACCAGATATCAGCCAAGAAGTCTGAGATTGAATAATAGAGGCTATAGGAGGATCTACTAAAGCTGATGAAGGACAAACATGAATCATAGCTGGATCATTCGGTGCTGTAGAAGGGCTAGCTGACACCATAGAAGATGGTGCATAAAATATTACAAGAGTCTGAGATGCTCTTTCAAATCTGGCCAACACTCATAGAAGTAGCTCCTGAACTAAAGCATAGAAATCTGGGGTTGAGGGTAGTTGAATAGTGTCTGTGGGCCCCTCTAACTCATATTCAAGCTCCGGAGAAGCTAATCTAGCTTGTGCTCTGAACAGAGCTTCCCCTCTAGCACATTCTAGGCCTATGGAACTGCTATAAGCCTTGCCTCAACCACGAGTAAGGACCAAATTACCTAGGTCAGGATCTTCCACTAACCATCGGGCTCTAGTAATTGGCATCTGCACAGAAGGAGTAGATTAGATATATTTCAAAGCAATTTATATGATAAAGCACATGAATAAAAGCAAGACTAAAATATTTTCCTATCAAGTGCCCCGTAGCCTCCTAAAGATGGATATAGATGTCTACATACCAATCCGAGAGACTACACTAGACATCCCTCTCTTGACTTATGAGCCCAACGAACCTAGAGTTCTGATACTACACATTGCATGACCAAAAATCATATCACAATTACAGAATAATAAAGCTAAAGTAAAAGCAGCGCAACACTTAAATTGAATCTCAAACGTAAGGTCGAGTACAAGGGCATCTAAAGTAGTACGAGTAGGCAAATACAAGGTGTCTCAAAAGAAATACATAGTCTAGAATAGATAACAATGAGAAGTCTCAAGGAAACATCGATGACTCGAAGTCTGAGTCTTACCGCTAAATCTGGTAACTACAAGAAACTCTACTCAACAGATCAACTACCCTATAGGGGTCTCTATGCTCGATCTGCAGGGAGAAAACAAGGTAAGGGTGAGTACATCAACATGTACCTACTAGATTAAACCAATTGGGTAGGAGAAATCGAATAAGCATGTTAGCGAAGACTCCTAACACATGCAACAAAGGGGTTAGTACACAATATATACATATATAAGAGCAGAATAAGATAGCAATAATGATCAATGATATAATGCACATGTATTATATAATTGTAATATATATCACAGTCATCATAGGACCGATGTATACATCTACTGATCGAAGGCTACCAGATAGATCCATGGTGCCTCATCAGACCATATACCAAAATCTCTCAACCTTGTCACCTCAATAAGATCAAAGGGTATTACAATGTCCCAAGTTCTCCATTGCTACATCAGCATAGACAAAGAGTTTTAAAAATTGGTACATTCTCTCCCTTGCAAAAATGACCCCAAAAAGTGTACAAAAATGTGCCTTGGAAGTTCTCGAAATCGTAATTTTCATATATCCCAAAATCCAACTTTATATTCTTAATCAGGGGGTCAAATTGAGTGGGAAATAGGTCTAACCCCGATCTAAGAGCAAACAATTAGCAATTTCCTTTTCCATAATTTTCCTTATCCAAAATCGATTCGCGCACGACGCGTAGCTGTCGCGGACATGTATTAATTTTTCCTTTGCAATAGGTCCGCATTGCGGACTAGACGCAGACCTATTTATTTTGTTGCTAGTAATTTTTATCTCGGTCTAAGGCTTTTAGGTCTTGGCTTAAGTGCTTCCAAACATGAAAATACCTATAAATAGTCATTTTTTACCCTTATATCATTCTAAACATTCCCCAATACTTACTCAAACACTTAGCCAATATTTTATCTCCAAAATTCAAGTCTCAAACTCATCTGGATTTCAAGGTTCTCATTCAAGCTTCAAGTCTCCATCTCCAATCTTCATTAAGTTAATCTCCGAAGCCAAGGTATGTGGTTTTCTTTCGTAGGTTCCATTCAGCCATGATACCCAAGCTTTCTTTTACTCTAATTTACATGATTTAATGTTGATTTACACATAGGTCTTAGGTATTATGAATTTCAATGCATATTATGTTAGGGTTTATGAAATTGTGACTGTTTTACTATATTTTCGACTATAAATCTAAGATGTATTTCAGATCTGATGAAGGGTTTTGACGTATATTTCTTGGGGATATCACCAAGTATCTATTGATAGTTTTATATTGGATATTATAACATGTTTTTACTCTTGAATTGCATGATTTTACACTATCACTACACACCCGCCAAGTATTTTATAAAATGTCCGGTTATGGATTCTTGAGGAATTGAAGGTTCAATGCATGTTTTATGAGTTGAATGACTATATGATGATGCAAGGAATACATCTTTATGACAATCAAAGGAATGTATGCGTATCATGATGAATGTAATGTATGCATTTGATATTATCTCTATAGTGTTGGGGATGACTAAGCCTTACTCAGGAGGTTGTAGGCCTGGGTAACATTATTGAGAGATTTGTACCTCGATCACCTAGCTCGGGTGGTGGCAGGCTCATGTAACCTTGTTGGGGTTTTTTAGCCATCAATCATGTCAGGGGTTTATGCCTATCAACCTTGTTTGGGGTTTGTACCCATCAACCTTATTGGGGGTTAGTACTTCATCAGCCTTGTTGGGGGTCCGTACACCATCAACCTTATTAGAGGGTTCATACTCCATCTACCTCATGCAGGGGTTTATACCTCATGTGCCTCTCCAAGGAGGTAGTAGGCCTTGGAGTACACTACGAATGGCCGCTCTTTAAACATGTGTTAAGTTCTATACAAGCATAATTTTTACTTCAATCATCATTCATACATGCCATCTTGCTATAATGCTATCTATTGAGTACTATTATAAATTTTGCCTACGATGTCTATCTATTGTTGTATTGCATCCTACTTAGTACATTCAAATGTACTAACGCATACTTTATGCCTACATGATGTTAAGCTGAAGGAACCAGAGCACTGGTTGATCACCCTCCCCATCCATGTGGCTAGAAGGATAGTCTCTCAAGCTTGTTGGTGAGTCCTCCAATCCGGGGACGGTTCTTGTGATCTCTTGCTAGGTACTAAGATTATCTTTCTTTTGTTTATGTATTGACTATGAGGGTCAATTCTTTGTGTTGATCGCAAATCTGATTTCAAATTTTTCATTAGATCTTGGGAAGACGTGTCTGCGCATGATTCCATTCTAAGGGGTATTTCAGAAGTTGCACGGAGTGTTACACTATCTCCCCCTTGGAATCATTTATCCTCGAATAATGAGTAAAGGTTAATATCAAGGCACAAATAGACTCAAAATTCATCTTAACACTCCCATCATTCAATCAAACTTTCAACTTCTCATCACTATCAACAATCCCTATTCAGACTCAAGAATAGACAACCTACTCAAGAAAATACAAATTTAGTTAAGGGTAAGGACATTAGCTTTAACTTTCTTATTGTCAGGCACGAATAACAATCAAGACTCCTTTCAATACTCAATCAACCAATCTGGACAGTCATAAGTCACTTAGAATAGATAAATTGATTCCTATCAAGACTAGAGATATTATTTTAGACATTTTCACCATCAAGCACGAATGGAACATAGCAACTCAGTCAATTCGAATCATTTAAACACCTTGACAATCATTATTTTGAACTAAGAGAAGGAAGCCATCAACTCTAATGGACAATGGGACCATCGATACATAAGACTCCAGGTACAGCTCTTAAGCTTAGCATATCGTCTCAATTGTACTCCCTTTCATGGCACTATACTCCCTCAACTTAAACTTATAGTTCTTCCTTAAATTTCCATCTAACCACCTCTTCCTCTTCCATCCAAGCCTACTTCTAATCCTCAAGGTGTTATTCAGAAGATGATCGTATTCCTACAAAGGTAATCCTTAATACTCAGCTTTAAACTTCCACAGGGGCTTCCATTAAAAGATCACTAGTCTTCTTCACTACTTCACTACTCTTCCTCGATCCCTTATTACGAAGTTTTGTCTAGTCTATCATCGATACTCGCATAATAACAACCATGAATTCAAGCCTATAACTCTAACCATTTCAACTATACCTTAGAATTTTCAAACCTACTTAGTACTTCTACTGCCACCATTCAATGAGTTCTCGCTCAAAGTTATACCAACATACTCTTACCTATCGACTACTCATCATAAAGTTTTATCTCTCTCCTCCTTCATATCTCTATCCCTATAGGATACAAGTTTAACACCAATACCATAATAAGAATACACTCACTCCTCCCCATCTACCCTCACCCTCAATCTACTACCATCAGCATCACTATTTGTACTTGGAGGAACTCATCATCTTCCCCTTTTGGCGAAACCTCAAACTATTATCTGTCCATGGAAAATAAGCACGAATACCATCAACTTAAATAATCAGATACTCAAATGCACATCCTCAAGGATAGACTTCGAACACAATATCTAGAGTTTTAAACTTTATCTCCATCATCATTATTAGGTACGACTACTATCAAGGACTTGCATACTCAGTACGCATAGGCTAAAAAGGAATATCAAAGATAGTAACTCAACTCTATTATCACAATTTAGGAGCACTTATTCTCTTCCATCACCCATAACTCGCCTACTATCTTCATTACTTCTATCAAGACTGGAAAGCTGAATTACTCAAAGAGCTTGGAACGAAAGATCATTAGTGCGATTCAATCAAGAAATCTTATCTGAGAACATTCATAGATTATAATCTCTTTCATCTATCATGACTTATTCTGAGTCCACAGAACTATACATAGTGTAAAACTCAGGTCATATCTCCAAAACTCTTGAATTCATGGGGTAAGATCAAGAGTAATGAAGGAATTCATCGCTTTTCATCCTCAAAACTTAGCATGAATAGGAATCAACATGATGTGCACGGAACCAGGCCATAGGTACGACAATACACCAGAAGGGAATGGAGTATCACATCAATTGAAGGGTAAAGATTGTATGAGATGGAAAAGAGTTGCTATCTCATCTTGATCATCCCATCACTATTAAAGACTCAAGATCTAATATTGTTTACCACTTCATCATCTCCCACTCAGCTCTCAAGGTCCTCTCTCTAAATATAGGAATCAATTTCCTTTACTAGGCTGTAAGCATACACATCCACACGATCGAGGAATCACTATTCACAAGAATAGGCATCTTAAACTCTTCTATCAGACTATAGTCGCATAAACAAATTAGCCACTAGGACTCTCTTCAAAGATACAACTCTTAGATTTCTCTTGTCTATATGGAAATCTCTCTCTATACTTGCTACTTTTATTGGCGCACATAACCACTTCCCACACCTCTTACAATCTAACCTCTTCTTTTGCTTGCTAACACTCAACTTATGTGCTCTCATAAACTTATTTGTCTAAGACTTACACTATAATGGGAAAACTCATCATCATCTATCCATATGCCCCAACCAAGTTAGTTGTTTGGGATGACAAGAAATGCTTACTTTAGCCTACTCCACATTGACAACTGAAATGTACTATCTAGATTCTTATAGCAGTCATGGCTTAGAGCTTCATAATCTTTACACAATCATGGGTACACATCTCAAGTCTCTTCTTATCTATTGAGCTAGCCTCGTTTCTCTCATTTTACCTAAGGGGCACTTGCACTCTGCCCATAGCCTCACTTTCCATACAACTCAATACCACTCACCTATTCAGTCATATCTCCTTATCTGACTAAGACTCATGACTCAATAAATCTCATGAACTCTTACTTAAAATTTATAAGCCTAGTTTTGATCTACCACTTCAAAGGTTCTCTGTTCCCCCTATTCAACATCTATGTTTCATCCTCAGTAGTATGAATACTACAACACATCATCATAAACTTCTTTATAGTTTGAGCATACTAACTCTCTCTCTCTCTCTCTCTCTCTCTCTCTCTATACCTCATCATAACAATCATAGGGTACTCATCACTTTTTCATCAATCCTATGGAAATCAACTCGTCGTCTTCTTACTTACCTAATAAGTACATAACTCTAACTACAAGCCTCAATCAATAATCACTCTTTTTATCTCATCCCTTTTATTCTATCATCATCCTTCTAACTCTGGAATGATTCAATTCTACTTAGGGTTTATAAGACCTCACATCCCACTCTTGGATGGTAACATTAATCTCTTTGGATACATAAGTGTCTCTCTCAGGGTTAACATCGGGAGCAGGTTTTGAAGAAAAAGGGTTTGGGTACCTCTAGACCTAACTCAAATGCATAATTCATATGAGTAATAGTGCGCTCTTTCTAGTTAATCAACATAGCACACTAGTCGGCTTCACTCAAGCCTGGTGCAATCTTTCTACCATCCTGATTACTTTACTGCATAGAATCTCATCTTTAAGAGTTTTAACATTACTATCTCTATCACCTCATGGATAAGACATAGTCAAAAGATCTAGAGCAGCACAGGAATCAGAAGAGATTTTTCGTAGAGTTTAACTCTATCGCACAAATTTAGAAGAAGAAAGAAGTGAGACAATTCCTAATGTCCTATAGCCTCCTTCTTATGAAGTGTGATCAACAACACACATATAAACAAGACTCTACTAGACACGGCTTCACAGACTCCCTAGGAAACTTAAACTCGTGCTTTGATACCAAGTTTGTCATGCCCCGAGAGGATACCCTAGACGTAACCGGCACTCAAAAACTATTGCTAGTCCCCAAGCAAACCACTTGGCCTCATCACACTCATTCACTCATACATTCTACTAATCACCAAGAAGACATAAGGGAATAAATGGGCACATCATCATCTAGTCTCTAAATAATATTATAATAAAAGGCTAGTAGGAAGAACCGACTCACAATCGTACATTAACATTCAACTCTAGCCTATGAAGCCTCTATCATTATCAGGTGGTGCCAATGACATACCCATGTCTACATCAATCAAAATAAAGGTAAGCAAATCTAACTCTAGAGCAAGATAAAAATAAAATAATGAATCCTCTGAAGTAGGAGCGGCTCACCAATTAGCTAAATGTCTCAAATCCACAACGATACGCCTATTGACGATCTCCAAATCTTGTAGCTACATCATGAAATGATGCAGTTGTCACGACCCAAGCGTATGGCCTAGACGTGACACGACGAATGGGCGAAGGGACCCCAATCAAGCCTCTTAACATGTCATTACACATCCTTGGTCGCAGAAGCAATTAAACAACAATAAAAGAGTAGAAATAAGGGCAAAGGGACTAATGGAAATCCTTCATTTCCCGAATCATCAAAAGCGTAAAAGAGAGCCAAGCTTATAACATCATTACATAACTTGTCCAACAACACCTCTAACAAAGAACTTAGCAGGGGCCAAGACAAGCAACTGGACTTACCCTCATAGTCAAAACATCCAATAAAGGAAAGACAGTATTTATACATTGCATAAGATCAAAGACGTTATCCCCGAAATTGAGGACTCACCAACTTGCCTTGTAGAGATAGTACTAGCCACGAGGAGGATGAGGATGATCATTTGGAGCTTCAATTCCTACATAATAACATCATGTAGGCATAGAATGTGCGTCAATACATTTGAATATACTAAGTATGTAGGTTGTAATGCAACAAAAAATAGGAAACATAGTCAAAAGGCAATATCATAAGCAATGGATAGCATAATAACAGTATGACGTGTATGAATGATACTTGAAGTAAAACATGCTTATATAGGACATATTACATGTGAAGGAAGAGACCATCATCATAGACCAAGCAACTTAGTACTTGGAATCCAAGGTAGACCACCCCTTAGAAGTGATTGAGGAATCAACCCCTCAATTGGTTGATGGACATGACCACCCTCTATCAGAAGTAATTGAGGAATCAACCCCTTAATTGGTTGATGGCTTACCACCCCCATCCGAGGTGATTGAGGTATCAACCCCTCAATTGGTTCATGGACATGACCACCCTCCGCCGAAAGTGATTGAGGTATCAAACCCTCAATTGGTTGATGGCTTACCACCCCCACCCGAGGTGATTGAGGTATCAACCTCTCAATTATTTATGGTCAACTCACAACCTATAGATACATATCATGACATATTCACATAATATCATCCTTTCATCATCATAAAGTCACTTATTCATATGCCAAGCATTAGGTCTTCTACAACTCAAGATACATTAACCAAATATTTTATCAAACACTTGGTAGGTGTGCAATGCTAGTATAAAACGATGCAATTCAAGAGTGTAATCATGCAAGTAAACTTGAAGTAAATCAACCCACCAATACTAGGTAATACCATATGCAATATACATCAAAACCCTTTATCAAATCTCAAGATAGATCTAACATTCATAACTCAAAATATGCTCAAATAGCCACACTTTCATGAAACCTCAACATAGTTCATAGTCAAATTCATAGTAATTAATACCCAAAAGAAAATCAACTTAGAGACAGGAACATTATGTAAAAAGGAAGCTTGGGCACCATGGGTGAAAGGACCCAATGATTGAAACCCAAGCAACTTAGCTTTGGAGAATTCCTTGATGAAGATTGAGATGAGAACTTAAAGCTTGAGTGGAATCCTCAAGATCTGGAATGATATTTGGCACTTGAATTTTGGGTGAAATATTTGTCTAAGTGTTTGAGAGAGTATTGGGGAATGTCTTGTATGATATGAAGGTGAAATATGGCTAAGTATAGGTATTTTTATGCATGGGAGAACTTAGGCCCAAGACTAAAAGCCTTGGACTGAGATAAAATAACTGGGAAAAAATAACACCGTGGCGCACCATGGTCGTGTCGCGCCAGGGGCGCACACTACTCACTGGAAATCGCATTTTGTGATTTTCAAATTTTGATACGGTTGCCCTAAAGTCGGGGTTAGACCTATCTCCCAATCAATTTTGCTCCCTGGTCAACAATATGATGTCAGATTTTCAATATCATGCATGAATTTTGAAGCACATGAAAAATAAAGAAAAGCTACTGGAACATCCAGACACTGTTCCCCAAGCCGGAAGTGAAAGGCCAAAAAGCTATTCTTTCCATTTTATATGATTTGAAGATGGATATAGATAGAACTCGATCGAACTAAATGCTATTGTGGCAAAGTCGTGGGATCGTATATAACTTGTAGGAGTGCAATTTTCATCCAACTAGAGATATTTTAAGAGAAGAAAGCGCATGTTCATGTCAGGCAATGTTATTTACGATTTTGAGCACTTTCGAGGCACATCTTCGGGCACTTTTTGGGGTCGTTTCAATATCTCCCCCTTGGGAACATTTGTCCCCGAATGTCAAAGAAACGTATATAAAAAGAAGAATAATCTTGAAGAAATCAGCCCCAATAAGAATGCAATAATGCATTTAAACATTATTTCAAAAATCTCAACATAAGTGTCAAAATCACCATGAACTTGTCAACATAAACATGAATGTACGCAAATGACATAAGGGCTAATATATGAGATATGAAATCAATAGAAGGCTTAAAATTAGTACCTTAGGCTTGAGTAGAATGGAAGAGATAAGGATTTCGCTTTTGCATGTCCACTTCAGCCTCCTATGTAGCACTTTCAACTTGTTGATTCCTCCAAAGGACCTTAACGGAAGCCACATCCTTGTTCCTCAACCTCTTCACTTATCTATCTAAGTTATCTATTGGAACCTCTTCATAGGTCAAGTTGTCTTCAAAAACATCCACAACATCCAATGGAACAATATACTTGAATTACCCACACATTTCCTCAACATGGATACATGAAAGACCGGATGAACCAAGTCCTTTTCACTAGGCAACCCCAACTCATAGGCTACCTTACCGATCCTCCTCAACACCCTATAAGGACCCATATATCTTGGACTCAATTTACCCTTCTTACCAAAACTAACCACAACCTTCATAGGTGAGACCTTCAAATAGACCCAATCACTAACTTTAAATTCAAGCTCTCTTCTCCTCACATCGGCATAGGGCTTTATACGACTTTGGGCCGTTTTCAACCTCTTCCTAATAAACCTTACCTTCTCCATAGCCTCTATGACCAAATTCAGACCCAACAATGCCATTTCCCGTACCTCAAACCATCCAATCGAGAACCTACAACGTCTACCATACAGAGCCTCAAAATGAGCCATACCAATCCTAGAATGATAGCTATTATTATAAGGAAAGTAAATCAGTGGAAGATGATCATCCCAACTACCCTTAAACTCCAAAACACAAGCTCTAAGCATATCCTCAAGAGTTTGGATAGTTCTTTCAGCTTGGCCATCTATTTTAGGGTGAAAGGCTGTATAAACTTAACCTTGCTACCAAGACCTCTTTGGAAAGACCTCCAAAAGTGAGAAGTGAATTGAGAACCACGATCTGATATAATAGGCAAGGGAACTCCATGCAATGTAACCAACTCATGAATGTACAATTTAGCATTGTCTTCGGCCCCATAAGTAGACTTAACCAGTAGGAAATGAGCCGACTTTGTCATTCTATCAACCACAACCCAAATAGAATCAAAACCCTTTCTAGTCTAGGCAACCCAATCACAAACTCCATGTTAATTTCCTCCCACTTCCAAGTAGGAATCTCTACATCTTGGGTTATGTCATCGGGCCTTTGGTGTTCGGCTTTGACTTATTGGCAACTATGACAATCGGATACAAATTTGGAAATGTCTTTCTTCATACCTCCCCACCAAAACAAATCCCTCAAATCTCTATCCATCATTGATAGAACCGGGGTGAATCTTCTCCCTCAATCCATCAATACCAGGTACAAAAAACCTACCTTAATATCTAATAGCACCATCTCCCCCTTAGGAGAAAACATCTACCTTGCCCTCTCTTACCAAGGACTTCAATTCTAACAAGGAAAGGTCAAGATCTTGCTTTTATTTTAACTCATCAACCAAGAAAGATTTTGAACTATCAACAACCACAGTACAACCATCATCAAACTCTTCCAACCTAACCCCCAATCTAGCCAACCGATGGACCTCTCTAGCCACCTCTTTGCCCCCATCCTTTTGACTGAACACATATTGGAGGCTCTTATGATTGGTAAACACATCAACATGCACCCTATACAAATAGTGATGCCAAATTTTCAAAGCAAAAACCACGGCGGTCAATTCAAGATCATGCGTAGGATAATTCTTTTCATTCACCTTGAGTTGTCTAGAAGCATAGGTTATCACCTTACCATTTTTCATCAAGACACAACCCAAAACAATCTGGGAGGCATCACAATACACAACAAACCCTTTCAGTAGAGACAAGATAGGAGCGGAGGCAAGCTTATCCTTCAAGGTTTGTAAACTCTTCTCACACTCATCGATCCACACAAACTTAGCCTTCTTTTGAGTTAACTTAGCCTTGAGAGAAGCAACAGAAGAGAACCCATTCACAAATCTCCGGTAGTAACCCGTTAAGCCCAAGAAACTTCTAATGTCCGATGGGGTCAATGGTCTAGGCCAATTTCTAATCACATCCATCTTTTAGGATGCACCTTAATACCATCTCCAAACACCACATGACCTAGAAGGCAACCTCCTTCAACCAAAATTCACATTTTTCATACTTAGCATACATCTTTTCTTCCCTCAATTTTTGCAACACTACCCTCAAATAGCTCATAAGCTCCTCCTCACTATGAGAATAGATCAAAATATCATCAATGAAAACTACCACAACAAAATAAAGGTAGGGTTTAAACACCCTATTCATAAGATCCATGAAGATAGCCGGTACATTGGTCAACCCAAAAGACATAACCACAAATTCATAATGCTCATACCTAGTCTGAAAGGCTGTCTTGGGAATGTCACACTCCCTTACCTTCACTTGATGATACCAGGACCGAAGATCAATCTTAGAGAAGTGACTAATTCCTTGAAGTTGGTCAAATAAATCATTAATCCTTGGTAGAGGATACTTATTCTTTATGGTGACCATATTAAGTTGCTAGTAGCCAATACACACTCTAAGAGAACCATCCTTCTTTTTCACAAACAAAACTAGTGCACCCCAAGGTGAATGGCTAATCCTAATAAAACCCTTCTCCAACAAGTCCCTCAATTACTCCTTCAACTCCTTTAGCTCCATTGGGGCAACACGGTAAGGGGGAATAGAAATGGATTGAGTATCGGGGAGGAGGTCTATCCAAAAGTATATTTACCTTTCAAAAGGAACACTGGGAAGGTCATTTGAGAAAGAAATATAGGAACTTATTAACCACTGTAAAAGACTCCATAGGAAGGACTTTGGACTCAACATCCCTAACCCTTACAAGATGATAGAGACACCCTCTAGAGATCAACTTTTGGACTTTAATGCAAGAGATATACCTACCCTTGACCACCACATCATGACTCTCCCACTCAAGGATGGGTTGATTTGGGAATTGGAACTTGACCCTATGGGTTCTACAATCAATAGAGACATAGTAAGCATACAACCAATCCATCCAAAGAATAACATCAAAATCAACCATACCCAACTTAACAAGATCACAAGCGAAAATTTTATGCAGGATAAAAACGGGAAAATTTCTATAGACCTTTCTAGCTACAATAGATGCACCAATGGGAGTAGACACCTCATTACACCCACATAATAATTCGGGCTCAACATAAAACTTTTTCACAATAAGTGGGGTAAAAAAAGAAAGAGTGGTACCTTGTCTATCAACGCATACATATCAAAATCAAAGACTTTTAACATACAGGTGACGATATCAGGTACCTTATCTACCTCTTACCTCCCTTGAAGAGCATAAAATAGATTGTGCCTTAGGCACCACCTTGTTGGCCTCCTCTCCCCAAAGGAACTGCATTAGCACACCGGCCTTGAGGACAAACATCCTTACTCTTGTTGCGATATCATAGACAATCAATCATCCTATGTCCTACTTCCCCATAACCAAAGCAAGCATTGGTATCCCTCGAGCATGGTCTACCATGACCCCTACCACACTTTGGAGACATAGTATTAGGCATCACACTACCATCACCTTGGGCCCTTGGGTAGTCATTGACGAATCTTTTATTGGGAGCATGAAAAGACCCTTGGCCTTGATGAAAGTGGCCACCTTTGGGAGTTTGGAACTTACCATCCAAACGGGCTATCATGACCCAAGCCTAGTGCCTAGACATGACATGGCGAATGGGGAACCTAAAGGGACCCCAATCAAGACTCTTAACATATCATTACACATCCTTGGTCGCAGAAGCAACAAAATAACAACGATAGATAAAAGGGGGTAACACGGGTCTAAGGGGCATCTTTCATATTATAAACATCAAAGAGTCAAGAGAGTCAAAGCTAATAGCATCATTACATAAGTTGTCCAACAACACCTCTAAAATAGAACTTAGTGGGAGCTAAGGCAAGAAACTAGGCTCACCCTCATAGTCAAAGCACACAATAAAAGGAAAGAGAGTTTTTTATACATAGCATGAGATCAAAGACATTGTCACTGAAATTGACGGCTCACCAACTTGCTTTGAGAGTAATCGCACCAGCCATGTGGAGGAGGAGGATGATCAAGTGGAGCTCCAGTTACTACATGGTAACATCATATAGACATAGAGTATGCGTTAGTATATTTGTAGGTACTAAGTATGTAGGATGCAATGCAACAAGAGATAGACAACATAATTGAAATATATATTTGGGCAATAAATGAGTATATAGCAATATGACATGCATGAATGATGCTTGTAGTAAAACATGCTTACGTAGGATATTCTATATGTGTAGTATGAGACCAATATCAAAGAGATCAAGGCCTACCACCCCCTTGATGAGGCGATTGAGGTACAAATCCCCCAATAATATTGCACGGGCCTACGACCCCTCGAGCAAGGTGGATGAGGTACAAACCCCCCAACATGATTGCACGGTCCTAATACCTCCCGAGCGAGGAAATTAAGGTACAAAACCTCCAATATGGTTGCACGGGCCTATAATCCCCCGAGCAAGGTGAATGAGGTACGAACCCCCAAACATGGTTGCACGGGCCTACTACCTCCCAACCGAGGCCCCTAACATGGTTGCACAGGCCTACTACCTCCCGAGCAAGGAAATTGAGGTACAAACCCCCAACATGGTTGTTCAGGCCTACCACCCCTCGAACGAGGCGTGGTCAACTTGCAACACTATAGATACTATTAATGAAATCAATACATATATACATTCCTTTCATCATCATAAAGTCATACAAGTCATAGGTCATGCAATGGATCATCAATAGTTCAAGAACACTACTCAGACATTTTATCGAACACTTGGTTGATATGTAATGCTAGTGTAAACCCATGCAATTAAAGAATGAAATCATGCAAAAAATCTTGAAGTAAATCAACCCACCAACACTTTGTAATACCAACTTTCAAAGTACATCAAAACCCTTTCATCAAATCTCAAGATACATAAAAGATTCATAGCTCAAAGCATGCTTAAACAGTCACACTTTTACAAAACTCCAACATAGTTCATTGTCAAATTCATAATAGAAGACCCATAAGTAAAATCAACGTAGAAACATGTAATTTAGGTAAAAATGAAGCTTGGGCACCATGTATGAAAGGACCCAATGGTTAAAAACTACATACCTTAGCTTTGGAGAATTTCTTTATGAAGATTAGAAATGGAGACTTGAAGCTTGAGTGAAATCATTAAGATCCGGAATGAGTTTTTGCACTTGAATATTGAGTGAAATATTTGTATGAGTATTGGAGAGAGTATTGGGGAATGTCTTATATGATATAAAGGTGAAATATGGTTAAATATAGGTATTTTTACTCATGGGAAGACTTAGCCACAAGACCCAAAAGCCTTAGACCAGAATACAAAAAATTGGGCAAATTTAACACTAAGGCGCTCCCTGGCCGCATCATGCCAGGGACGTGAACCCTCACTGGAATTCCATTTTTTTGGAATTTCAAAATTTGACGTGATTTCTCTATAGTCAGGGTTAGACCCATTTCCCACTCAATTTTGCACCCTGATTAAGAATATGAAGTCAGATTTTTGACATCACGCTTGGATTTTAAGATATATGAAAATTACGATTATGAACACTTCTGATGCACATTTTCAGGCACTTTTTGGGGTTGTTTCAATATCTCTCCCTTGGGACCATTCGTCCCCGAATGTGAGAAAAACGTACATGGGAAGAGTAATCATGAAAAAATCAGCCCCAATAAGTATGCAACAATACATTTAAAACATCACTTTCAAAATGTCAATAAAAGTGTCAAAGTCATGATGAACTTGTCAACATAAACATGAATGTATGCAAATGACATAGGGGCTAAAATATAAGACTTGGAACCATAAAAAAGAACTTAACGTGTTATCATAGCTTGAGTAGAATGAAAGAGGCATAGATATTGCTTCTCCATGCCTGCTCCAGCTCCCTGAGAGACACTTTCGACCAGGCGATTCTTGCAATGAGCCTTGACGAACACTACATCCTTATCAATAAGCTTCTCCATGCTTTCATCCAATACCTCCACTAGGACCTTCTCCTAAGACAACTTATCCTCCACAATACCCTTAACCTTAAAGCGTTCTATAGTACTTCAGTCACCAACACATCTCCTCAACCTAGGTGCATGAACAACCGGACGAATCATATCCATATCCATAGGTAACTACAATTCGTATGCAACCTTACCAATCCTCCTAAATACTCTATAAGGACCCACAAACCATAAAATCAATTCCCTTCTTACCAAAATGATCCACACCCTCCATGGTTAAAACCATCAAATATACCCAATCACCAACCTTAAATTCAAGATCCCTTCTCCTCAAATCGGCATAGGACCGTTGATGACCTTGGGCTGTTTCAACCTTTCTCTGCCTCCATCACCAAACTCGGGCCCAACAAATCCATCTATCCCACATCAAACCACCCAAGTGGACACAAACTTCGCAATGTCTTTCTTCATACCTCCCCACCAAAACTCATCCCTCAAATCTCTATACATTTTTGTAGAACCAGGGTGAACAGAATAGAAAGAATTGTGAGTCCCATCAAGGATCCTTTTTCTCAAGCCATCCACACTAGGCACTCACAACCTACCTTGGTACCTAAGGGTACCATCTCCCCCTTAGGAGAAAACCTCCGCCTTGCCATCTCTTACCAACGCCTTCAATCCTGATAAGGAGGGATCAAGATCTTACTTTGCTTTTACCTCATCAACCTAGGAAGATTTTGAACCATCAACAACCACAATACCACCATTATTAACCTCTTCCAACCTAGCCCCTAATCTAGCCAACCACTGAACCTCTCTATACCTTCTTGCCACCATCATTAACATGTACTAGGCTATCCACAGACACCCTATTCAAAGCATCGGCCAACACACTAGCCCTACCGGAGTGATAATGCACACTCATATCATAATCCTTAAGAAGCTCTAACCACCTTCGTTGCCTCAAGTTGAGATGATTTTTGAGTAACCATATATTGGAGACTCTCATGATCTGTAAAAATATCAACATGCACTTCATACGAATAATGACACCAAATTTTCAAAGCAAAAACCACAACGGCCAATTCAAGATCATGGCTAGGATAGTTCCTTTCATGCACTTTGAATTGCCTAGAGGCATAAGCTATTACCTTACCATTTTGCATCAAAACACAACCCAAAGCAACTCGGGAGGCATACAATACACAACAAACCCTTCCAACCCTTCCGATAGAGACAAGATGGGAACGGCACAAGCTTATCCTTCAAAGTTTGAAAACTTCTTTCACACTCATCGATCTATACAAATTCTCCTTCTTTTGGGTCAACTTAGTCATGGGAGAAGCAATAGAAGGGAACCAATTCACAAACCTCCGATAGTAACTTGCTAAGCCCGAGAAACCTCTAATGTCTGATGGAGTCAAAGGTCTAGGCAGAGTACTAACCGCTTTCGTCTTTTAGGACCCACCTTAATACTATCCCCTAATGCCACATGACTTAGAAAGCATCCTCTTGCAACCAAAACTCACACTCCTCATACTTGGCATACAACTTTTCTTCCCTCAATTGTTGTAGCACCACCCTCAAATGACTCACATGATCCCACTAACTATGCGAATAAACCAAACTATCATCAATGAAGAACAGCACAAACAACAAGGTAGGGTTTAAAGACTCTATTCATGGGAACTATAGAAATAGTCAGTTATAAGCCTAACCAAAAGACACTAACCCCAAATTCAAATTATCATTAAGGAAACCAAAAATTCATTAACCACCAGAATTGACTCAATAGAAATAACTTAGGTTCAACACCCCTAACTCCTACAAGATGATAAATGCAATCCTTAGAGATCAATTGGGCCTTGAGACATGAAATGAACTTACTCCTTCACTGTCACTTACAATACCATCACTCAAGGACAGGTTTATTAAGGAGTTGGAATCTAACTCAATGAGTCCTACAATCAATACAGACACAATAAGTATGTAGCCAATCCACTATCACGCCCCAGGAGAGTACCCTATGTATAACTGGCACGCAAAGACTATTGCTAGCTCCCAAGGGAACAACCTAGTCTCATCGTTTTTGATTAATCACTTCTTTTGTTAAAAAAATAAAGAAAAAGAAATTTATCAGTGGGCTACTATCAACTCAGTCTATCATATATGAAATATGAAAGAAAGACGATCTCAGTGTAAAGAAGGAAAAAGGGGGGAAAGAACACCAAACATCAACCATCATACGTCTATGTCTATGAAGCGTCTATAACTACTGTATAAAGAGGTACCATGACAGGCCATGGTCACCATAAGAAAAGAAAAGAACTCAAAATAACTGAAAACATAAACATGTCCTCCAAAAGCAAGGGAGGACTCACAAAGTCTTTGTCTCGGGATCTACATACCCTAACGATTTGCGTATTGATGTCCTCTGTCTACAGAATCTGCATCATAAAATGATGGAGCACCAAAGGGGTGTTAGAACATGGAATGTACTGTATGTAAAACGGCTAAAGTAAACGATAAACAATGACAATCAGCTCATCAATCGCTCATCCTCAACTAAGAGTAAGGAATAAGACTCTATCACTTCACTATCCATCATGACATCACACCATCACCTCAATATCAGAGTACTATTAACATGAACCTATCTAGGAGTTTCTATAATGAATAACCACCACCTATGAGCCGGTGATGATACAACGAAGAGATGTCATTGCCATATCTACCCAGTACTTTGTCGGGGAATAGGACAAGTGTCTTGGGGATCCCAAAGAAGTCTATTAAGCCCTCTACGGGGCAAAGGAAACATCAGCTTTTGCCATCCAATCCTCTCCTACATTGGCCACTAGTTAATAAGTACGAGTGGGACTCACTCTTACACATTTCAGTGCTAATACTCCTCCCAGGACTCAACAAGCAAATAAGTCTATCAATACATCAAGAATTTTCATCACTCAGCCCTTACGGGCAAAAACACTCACCTTATCCCATCATCTATCAACTCAAAGAGTAGGATTATTCCTTCAAACTAAGGTTCAACCTCATTTAAGCTCTAAGAACTCTAATTCCATCAATTTTCAATCATCAATACCCTCCTCTTAGGACTCAGACTCCAATAATCAACACATTCAGGTAATCAAGGCTCTAGACAATTACCCTTATTTCATTCTTGAAGTATTTAACACGGGAATAATGCAAATTGGGTATACAATCATACAATGATACATGTAAACAATAAATACAAGTATGATGATCATCAATTTAAGATAATATGTAGAAATTAAAGATAGATTTCAAGATAATTTTAAAGAATTACAATTCAAGACTTCTCAGCTATCAACTATCATCCTACTACATGTATTGGGGCGCATGGAAAAACAATTCCATGTTCTGGGTAGCCTTTAAATACCTAGGATGAAGAATTTTCAACCTTTCTTCAAGAACTTGGCCCTGGATTTTGAAATGTTCAACTCTCTCTCCTTCTACTCTCTCAGAAAGTGCATTTAAACTTAAGAAATATGTGTTCTTAAAACCTTTTGTGTGAATTAAAGGGGTTAAAACATGTTTTGGGACTTAAATATGGGTTTGCAATACCTAAAGTACCCTTTCTTAAATTAAAAGAAAAATCTTCTGAAAATTTCTACTGGTCTATGGCATGCCAGGGGTGCAAACTAGTACATTTCGTGAATTTTTAAAATAAATAAAAAAAGTGTCAAGTGTCTCTCTGTGCCCACTCTGCGTCGCGTTAAGGGCGCAGATTGACACTGTTTTGGAAAGAATTAGCGAAAATTATTTTTTGCTCTGATTGCTCTTAAATTAGCTTGAGACCACTTTCCCACTCGATTTTCCGCACTTATCGTATATCCAATCTCAGATTTCCAATCAGAGCTTTGGAAGGCACATTATGCGCATGATTAAATTTTAGAGGCATTTTCATAATTTTATAGGGTGTTACATCATCTCCCCTTGAGATCATTCATACTCGAATGATGAGTAAAGATCGAATAGAAGCACGAGAAACCTCAAAACTCATCCCATTCCTCACTCGGGAACTCTCAAACTTTCAACTATCCCTCACCTTCTACAATTCTATCTTAGACTCACGAAAGGAATTAGCACATAAACTCAAGAAACAAATTTCAAAAACTTTAAGGATAGGGACATTACCTTCGACATCATCACCATTTCACATGAATAGGTGCGGGTATTCGAGTTTCATCGCTTCCTCAGCTTCCCACATAGCTTCCTCAATAATTGATTCCTCCATAGGACTTTGATGGAGGCTATCTCTCTTTTCCTCCGATTATGAACTTGTCGATCAAGGATTTAGACTGGAATTTCTTTGTAAGATAAACTATATTTCACCCCATGCTATCAACAAGAATTGCTAAGGCAGGATCCCCTATACACTTCTTTAGTATTGACATATGGAACACCGAGTCAACTCCATCTAGCTCGGAAGGCAAGTCTAGCTCATAAGCGACCTTCCCAATCCTCCTCACAATCTGGTATGGCCCGATGTAATGTGGACTCAACTTTCCCTTCTTATCAAACCTCATGATACCCTTCATAGGAGACACCTTCAAGTACACCCAATCATCCACCTAAAACTCCAACGCTCTTCCCCTCACGTCCATGTAAGGCTTTTGACGACTCTGTTCTATCTTTAATCTCTATTAGATAACTTTCACCTTCTCCATAGATTGGTGGACAAGATTAGGTCCGATCAATTTAGCTTCACCGACCACGAACCAGCCAATCAGGGATCTACATCTCCTCCCGTATAATGCCTCATAAGGGGCCATCTAGATGCTAGCATGGTAGCTATTGTTGTACACAAACTCAATCAATGGTAGGTAGTCCCAACAATTACCCTTGAAGTCTATGATGCAAGCTCTCAACATATCTTCCACGGTCTTGATAGTGCACTCTACCTATCTATCTATCTAAGGGTGAAAAGTTGTGCCTAGATATACTTTCATACCCAATCCCTTCAGAAAGGATCTCCAAAATTGAGAGGTAAATTAAGTTCCTCTATCTCAGATGATGGACAAGGAAACCCCATGCAACCTCAGAATCTAGCGAATATATAGTCGGGCATACTCCTCAGCCATATAAGTTGTCTTGACTGCCAAGAAGTGGGCTGATTTTGTCATCCTATCAACAGTCACCCATATCAATTCATGTTGATTTCGGGATCTTGGTAAACCAGTGATGAAATCCATGTTGATCTTCTCCCACTTCCTCTCAGGAGTTTCAAAGTTCTAGGCCAGTTTACACGGTCTCCGATGTTCAACCTTAACCTATTGACCATTGGGGAATTTAGAGACAAATTCAGCAATGTCCCTCTTCATTCCGTTCTACCAATAGACTTCCCTCAAGTTGTGGTACATCATGGTAGAACCAGGATGAATGGAATATCTGGAGCTATGAGCTTCAGCAATGATCTTGTCTTGAAATCCATGAACAGCGGGCATACACAATCTACCCTGGTATCTCAAAACCCTATTTCCCCCTTTGGAGAAAACCATCACCTCCTGCTTATGGACTGCTTCTTTCAATTAGAACATGATAGGATCTTGTTCTTGCTTTTCCTTCACTTCTGACACTAACGATGAAGCAGACCCATCCTGAACATTGACCCCACCTTTATTGTTCTCCTCAAGTTGTACTCCCAATCGAGCCAATCTACAAACTTTCTTAGCTAGTTCCCCTTTCCTTTCTCCACATGGACAGTGCTACCTAAAGACATCCTGCTAAGAGCATAAGCAAAAATGTTAGCCTTACTTGGGTGGTAGAGAATGATTATATCATAATCCTTGAGCAACTACAACCATCTCTTCTGCCACAGGTTGAGCTCCTTATGACTGAACATGTATTGCAAGCTCTTGTGGTCAGTGAACGCGTCCACTTGCACTCCATACAAATAATAATGCCAAATGTTGAGTGCGAACACCACTGCTACAAACTCAAGATAATGAGTTAGATAATTCTTCCCGTGGATCTTAAGTTGTCTGACAGCATAAGCCATCTCCCTCTCTACATCAATACACTACCCAGTATGACTCTTGAGGCATCACAATATATAATGAAGCCTCTCGTTCTGTCGGGCAAAGTCAAAACTGGTGTTGTAGTCAATATGGTCTTCAACTCTTGGAAACTCCTTTCACATTCCTCAGGCCACTGAAACTTGGCTTTCTTCTGAGTTAGCTTAGTCAATGGGATTGACAAAGAAGAATAGCCCTCAACAAATCTGCGGTAGTACACCTGCCAAACCCAAAAGGCTTCTTATTTCTGTCAGAGAAATCAGTCTAGGCAATTCTTAACCGCTTCAATCTTCTGAGCATCCACCCGAATACCATCTCCCAAAACAATATGTCCTAAGAAAGCCACGGACATGAGCCAAAACTAACACTTTGAGAATCTTGCATACAACTCATGGTCTTTGAGCGTTTGCAAAACCACTTGAAGGTGATTAGCATGCTACTCTTCATCCTTAGAATATAAAAGAATATCATCAGTAAACACGATCACGAACATATCAAGATATGGTCTGAAGACCATATTCATCAAATCCATGAAGGCTGCAGGTGTATTTGTCAACTCGAAGGACATGACCAAGAAATCAAAGTGGTCATACCGTGTCCTAAAGGCAGTCTTTGACATATCACTTTCCCTCACCTTCAACTGAAGGTAACCCGATCTAGGGTATATCTTGGAGAAATAGGTAGCACCCTGAAGTTGGTCAAAGAGATCATCTATCCTAGGGAGAGGATATTTATTCATTATAGTGACCTTGTTTAACTGTCAGTAGTCTATACATATTCTGAGAGATCGATCTTTCTTACGCACGAATAGGACAGGATCACCCAAGGTGATACACTAGGCCTTATGAAACCTTTTTTTAGCAAGTCTTTCAAATGTTCTTTCAATTCTTTCAAATTTGCGGGGCCCATTCTGTAAGGTGGAATTAAAATGGGTTTGGTCTCGGGAAGAACATCAATCCCAAAGTCAATCTCCCTATCAAGAGGGACTCCAGGTAGATCATCAAGGAATACCTCAGAAAACTCATTCACAATCGGGAATGACTCAAGAGTAGCAGATTCAACATCATTAGACTTAACTCACATGAGGTGGTGAATACAACCCTTGGAAATCAATGTTCTATCTCTAAGATAAGAAATAAATTTACCCTTAAGTGCAACAACACTCCCCTTCCACTCTAGAACAGGCTCATTAGGGAAATGGAACCTAACAATCTGAGTTATACAGTCAACGGAAGCATAACAGGCATGAAGCCAATCCATGCCAAGTATCACATCAAAATCAACCATCTCCATTTCTACCAAGTCAGCTAAGGTGTCTCTATGATAAATGGATACTACACAATCTCTATAAACTCTTTTAGGTAACATAGACTCACCAGTAGGAGTAGAAATAACAAAAGGTTCAAGAAATCACTCTGGAAGGATCCCAAACTTACTATCCACATAAGGGGTCACAGAAGACAACATGGCACCCAGATCAAGAAATGCATAACAACCAAAGGTAAAGACTCGAAGCATACCCATGGCAATATATGGTATAGCCTCCTGATCCTATAGATTACCCATAGCATAAGGCGGTTTGTCCTACCTGTCGTACCTATAGTAGCATGCTCTGTTGATTGCCTATTGGGGTGCTGCAGAGGATTTTGGTCTGCTGCTTTCCTCACCTCATCTCCTCTTTGGGAACTTATAACTGAAGTGACCCGCTTGTCCCCATGAATAGCAAACACCTCTTCCCACATGGCACTCACCCAGATGAAGCTTACCGTACTTGCCACACTGTGGCTTTCCCCTCGTCCCTTGGCCTTAGGTCACACTAGCCTGAGATTGAGCACCCAGAGCCCTGAAATTATTATAACCATGAGATTTCTGGTCATATCTATTTGGCTGAATAGGCGCATTGACTATAGACTCTACGGGATGAGATGATCTCCTCTAAAAGTAGGACTTTCACCCTTATTTTATCTCTGCAGGCTAGGCTCGTGTCCCGCTGATTTTGCTTTTTTGTTTATCTGCTCCTCTCTATCTCTCTTCTTTTCCTCCTCTATCTATTGGGCATACACCATAATTCTGAAGATGTCCATACCAGGAATCAGCAAAGCTACCTTATATTCTTTCTGTATATGTTTGCCCATACCAAACACAAACTTCCTCATCCTCTCCCTCATGTCTTGCACCATCTCTAGAGCATACCTTGACAGTTTAATAAACTTAAGGCAATACTCCTTCACCATTATCCCTCCCTGCTTCAGATTCACGAACTCATCCACCTTTGCCTCCCTCAACTCTTGAGGAAATAAGTGGTCATGGAAGCTTGTCTCAAACTCTTCCCATATTGCAGGCTCCACATACTCACCTCTAATCTCCTCCCACTGATTGTACCACATGTTAGCAACATCCTTCAGCTGGTAGGAGGCATGCTCAACTCCCTCAATCTCATCAGCATGCATCACTTTCAAAACCTTATATATCTCATCAATAAAGTTCTGTGGGTCCACTTTCACCTTCGACCTCGTATATATTGGCGGGTTCATCCTCAAGAAGTCTCTGAGTCTAGTTGCAGCTGAGGGCTCCTGTGAACTAGAACTAGGTGCTTGAAAACCCTGACTGTTACCCTGGGAGGCAACCAATTGAGTCAACATGGTAATGGCTCCCCTAAATTCTTCCTGGGGAGTGGGAGCTGGCTAGGGCTGAGCAGGGCGCCAGTGGGACCTCAGTAGTCCTAGTAGGCCATCCCTGTCTCTTTGCCTCTGGCTGGATCGGGACCTCAGGTTAGGAGTTCTCAGCAGTTGGGGCGGCGGTTCTCTTTGGCGACATTTTCTGTAAACGTATAACGCATGAGTTAAAATGAGATTTCCATAAAGTTAAACTCTATCACAGGAATCCAGATCATAGAAGAAGGGTAACACTTCCTAATGTCCTATAGCCTCCTGCTTGTGAAGGATAAAACTTCCTAATGTCCTATAGCCTCCTGCTTATGAAGTGTGGTGCACAACACACCCATAGATAAGACTCTACTAGATAGGACTTTATACACATCTTAGGACACTCGAACTCTAGGCTCTGATACCAAGTTTGTCACACCTTGGGAGGGTACCCTAGGCGTAACTAGCACTCGAATACTATTGCTAGCCCACAAGCGAACCACCTAGTCTCATCACATCCATTCAAGCACTTCTTTTGTGGAAGAAAATAAAGAAATAGAAATATAGCAGTAGGCTACAATTATCAACTCAGTCTATCATAAATAAAATACGAAAAGAAAGAACAATCTCAATGTAAAGAAGGAAAAAAGGGGGAAAGAACCCCAAACATCAACCATCATACGTCTATGTTTATGAAGCCTCTATAACTACTACTTAAGGAGGACAGGCCATGGCCACCACAATCAAAGAAAAGAGCTCAAAATAACTGAAAAGATAAACATGTCCTCTGAAAACAAGGGAGGACTACCAAGTCTCTGTCTGGAGATCTGCGAACTCTAACAATTTACCTGCTGAAGTCCTCTGTCTACATAATCTTCATCATAAAACATAGCAGCGCCAAAGGGGCATTAGTACGTGGAATTACTGTATGTAATACGGCTAAAGTAAATGATAAACAATGAAAATCAACTCATCAATCACTCATCCTCAACTTAGATTAAGGAATTAGAATCTATCACTTCACTATCCATTTAGACATCACACCAAGGTAAGACCTAATGCAATATGAACATGGAACAATACCTATAACCTTCCTAGCAATAACAGGCTCAACAAAAGGGTAGAAACTAAAGGTCAACATAACAACTCGGGACATACAAGAAGCCCACTAGAAACCAAAAGGAATAATGAAAGGAATAGTGGAACCCAAATAAATCAAAATCAAAACCTTCAACTTACCTGCGAAATGTCATGCCAAGCCTAGTGACTCCTAGAGGGGTATTGCTGAGAATGTCGACAACCATCCTTAGAATCGTTAGGTACCCACGGACAATGTCTCATCTTATGATCTATTTCACCACACCCAAAACATGCACCCGAACCAGCTAAGCAATCTCTCGGGTGGTACCTTCCACACTTGTTACATGTAAGAGGGGCTTGAACATCAACACCTTTGCCTTGAGGACCACCACCTCTACCGCCGAGTTGTGCATGAGGACACCAACTAACTTTGTGACCAAATTCACCACAACTAAAGCAAGCATTAGACTTCTTCAAACACGAGCCACCATAGCCTTTCCCACACTTTCGGCATATAAGGGAAACTTGCACACCAATACCCTTGCCTTTCCCTTGAACATATGGGTAATCAATTAGCTTGTGACCCACTCCACTACAACCACAACAACCATTCGTCTTTCTCAAGCATGGGCCACTATGGCTTCTACCATATTTTGGGCACATAGAATTAGGCAACACACCACCATCACCAGGGGCCCTTGGGTTATCATTGGCAACCCTAATATTAAGAGCATGAGAAGAGCCTTGGCCTTGATGAAACCGGACCTTTGGGACATTGGAACTTTCCCTAAAAATGGGACCTCTTGGCCCCTCTCTCCTCCCTTTTACTACTTCAAGTCTCGGAGGCACTCACTTGTTGATTGAGTTGAGAGGCCACAACCTTGGCCAAAAGCCATAGAGCATTACATTTGACATGTCACCATTCTAAATAGCTTGAAATATATTCTGAAACGTAATGACTAAGAATAAGATATAAACCTTAGAGGACTTAACTCTATAGCATGATATAGATCATGAAGAAGTGAAACATTTCCTAAAATGCCTATAGCATCCCATTCATAGTTGTGGTGCGCTTCACAACCATGAATAAGACTCTAACCGATGCGGTGTGTTGGACTTCGGGGACCATTAACAACCTACTACTCTAATACCAAGTTTGTCACGACCCAAGCTGTCACGAACCAAGCCTAGGGCCTAGATGTGATATGACACTAGGGGAACTCGAAGGAACCTCGAGCAATCTTCTTAGCACATCTTTATGCGTCTTTGGTCGCAGAAGCAATAAAATAGCATCGAAGAGTAGAAATAGGAACAACGAGAGCTAAGGGACATCTTTCATATCATAAACAATAAGAGTCAAGAGAGAGTCAATAATCATATCATTACACATGACATGTCCAACAACACCTCAAACACATGAATAAGAGCAAGGGTCGAGACAAGAAACTGCACTCACCCTCATAGTCAACATTTACATAAAAGAAAGGTAGTTTAGAACATTGTAAAAGAACATAAGCAATGTCCCCGGAATGGAGGACTCACCAATAAGCTTGAGAGAATTCGTACTAGCCACGTGGATGGAGATGCTCAAGCGGGGCACCGATTCCTACGTGGTAATATACCATGTAGGCATAGAGTATGCATTAGTACATTGGAATGTACTAAGTTTGCAGGATTGCAATGCAACAAGAGATAGGCAATACAATCAAAATGCATAATCATAGCAAGACATAGTATCTTAGCAACATGGCATGCATGAATAATGCTTGATGTAAAACATGCTTGAAAATAATCATACTTGCATAACTTGTTTAACATAATAAAGAGACATACTTAGATCATCCAAATACCTTGTACTAGAGGGTGAGGAATATATTATGAGTCATAACTCCTACTAGTAGGTAATGGTAGTGTATGAAATAATGAATAGCACATGAGGGTAGAAGGAAGCACAGGTCATACCCCTACATGTGAGCATGAGATAATGCATAACCTTTCATCTTATATGAGGGTGAGGCGTATCACATAGTTCATAACCCCTCCATATAAGTACATTACATAACCTCAAATAATACACAAGGGTAAGGAGTACAATATAGTTTATAACCCCTACGTATAGATATGAGCAAGTGAATGGCACATGAGGGTAGGAGGTAGCATTGGTCATAACCCCTATATGTGAGTACCTTGCATAACCCCAAATCATACACGAGGGTAAGGAGTACAACATAGTTCATAACCCCTACATGTAGATATGAGTAAGTGAGTAACATTGGTTCGTGCATGTGGCTAAGGAGGACAACATAATTCATATCCCCTACATGTAGAAATTAGCCTTGTACTAGAGGGTACAACATATAACATAGTTTATAACGCCTTCTAGTAGGCTCCACGATTCACAAGAGCGTAAACTTTAGCATCAGGACTCAATAACTCATCAATGATTCCCAAGAATATAACAACATGAGAACCCAACAATTTGCAATACTATAGGTGCTTCACATGATTTAATCACACATATATACATTACTATCATTATCATATAATCATTCAACTCATAAGGCATGCATTGGACCTTTAATTCCTCAGGAAACCATAACCAAACATTTTACCAAACACTTGGCAGGTGTATAATGCCAGTGTAAAACCATATAATTCAAGAGTGAAATTATGCAAGAAAGTTCATTGTAAAACCATCGATAGACACTTGGTAACACCCTCAAACAACATACCTCAAAACCCTTCATCAAATCTCACAATAGAGCTTAGATTCATAGCTCAAAACATGCTAAAACAACCATGCTTTCATGAAACCCTAACATAGTGTGCAGTGAAATGCATAATAGATAAGACCCATGAATAAGTCAACTTTAAATCATGTAATTTAGAGTAAAAGGAAGCTTGGGTATCATGGATGAAAGAAACCCACATACCTTAGCTTTTGGAGAATCCTTGAAGAAGGTTGGAGATGGAGACTTGAAGCTTGAATGAGAACCTTGAAATTCGGATGAGTTTTGAGACTTGAATTTTGGAGATGAAATGTTGGCTAAGTGTTTGAATGAGTATTTGGGAATGTCTTGAATGATATAAGGGTAAAATAAGGCTAAGTATAGGTATTTTCACGTATGGAAAGACTTAGGCCCAAGACCCAAAAGCCTTGGACCGGACAAGGAAAAATTGTGCAAAATTTACACAGGGGTGCCAATGCCCACTATTTTTTGCAAATTGTGAAAAATTGAAATTGTGAACCGTTCGCTCTAAAATTGGGGTTAGACTCATTTCTCTCTCAATTTGACCCCTTGAACAAGAATATTAAGTCAGATTTTTGAAATAACGCATGGATTTTGAGATGTATAGAAATTACAATTTCGGGCACTTTTTGGGGTCGTTTCAATATCTCCCCCTTGGGAACGTTCATTCCTGAATGTCAAAGAAAGGTATACAAGAGACATAAACAAGATAATCTCAGCCCACACAAGGATGAGACAATGCACTTAAATATCATTTCAAGAATCTCAACATAAGTGTAAAATCATCATGAACTTGTCAATGTAAACATGAATGCATGCAATGGCATGAGGGCTGAACTTAAGACTTGAAATCACATGAAGGTATCAGTTGCTATTTTGGGCTTGAATAGAGTGAAAGAGGTATGGATATTGCTTCTCCATGTCTGCTCCGCCTCCCCAAGAGAAACTATTGACTAGATGATTCTTCCAAAAAAAGGCCTCGACTAACACTACATCCTCATTAATCAGCCTTTCCACCCAATCATCCAATACTCCCACCGAGACCTTCTCCTAAGGTAACTTATCTTCCACAACACCCACAACCCTAAAGAGTTCTATAGAACTAGATTCACCAACACATCCCCTCATCCTAGAAGCATGAAAATCTGGACGAACCATATCTATATCCTTAGACAATTCCCATTCGTATGCAAACTTACCAATCTTCCTCAACACTCTATAATAACCCTCACACCATAAACCCAATTTCCTTTATTGCCATCTGGATCACTCCCTTCATGGGAGGGACTTCCAAGTGAACCAAACCATCAACATAATCACCTATAGCCTACCTTAGTATCTAAAGACATTATCTCCCCCTTGGGAGAAAACCTCCACCTTACCATCCCTTACCAAGACCTCCAACCCTATCAAAACGGGGATCAAGGCCTTGGATAACTAGGCCTCTTCAACCAAAGAAGATTCAGAACCATTAAAGCCACTACACCACCCTTCTCACTTCATCCAACCTCACTTCCTTCGAAAATCACAACATCACCCTCAAACGATTCACAAACTCTGCCTCACTTCCGGAAGCAACCCGATATATCATTGCCAAGACGACCACAACATAACAAGGTAGGGATTAAAGACCCTATTCATGAGACCTATAGTGACAACCAGCGCATAAGCCAAACCAAGCGACACCATCCTAAATTGAAAATATCGAAAAGGATATCAATGACTCATTAACCACTGGAATCGATTCAATAGAACATAACTTTGGTTTAACACCCCCAACTCTTGCAAGATAGTAAAGGCAACCCTTAGAGACCAATTGTACCTTAAGACAAGAAATGGACTTACCCCTTCACTACCACTCAAAGACGGGTTTAATAAGGACTTTGAATTTGACCCTATGGGTTCTACAATCAATGGAGACACAACATGCATGTAACCAATTCATCCCAAGAATAACATCAAAATCCACCAGATCTAATCCAACAAAACCATAAGTCAAGACCTAAATGCAACATGACCACAGGAAAATTTCTATAGACCTTTCTAGCAACAATAGACTCACTAATAGGATAGAGATCAAAAATCCACATAACAACCCGGAACACACATGAAACCCATTAGCAACAAAAAGGAAACTTCAACATACCGGTAGCAACATCAGGTGCCTCATCCACCCCTTGCCTCCTGCGAAGTGCATAGAAACGATTACTTCTTAGAACACCTCCTTGATCAATATACCCACCTTGGGCCTCTTGATTCATATGACCACCTTAACCTTGAGGATGGCCCTCCTTGCCCTTGTTCCAGATGTAAGGGAAATCAATAAGTTTCCCGTAACATGCATTTGAATTCTTTAAGCACTTACCATGATGATGCTTTCCACATGTTAGGCACATTGGAAAACTCAATCCACCATCGCCACCTTGGAACCTTGGTCTACCCATTCCTTCCATAGCAAACCTCTTGTTTGGAGCACTAGAAGACCCTTGGCCTTGAAACTCGATACTTTGTTGGAATTGGTCATCCTCTAACTGAGACTTCTTGGACTCTCCATCCTCTTCTTCCTAAGCTTCTCACCCTCAAGTTGTTTGGCATAAATTATGAGGCGGGACAAATCCTATCATTAATCAACATGGCAGATCAGCATTCTTCACTCACCAAATCAGAGATGCCCATCACGAATTTGTTCATTCTAGCCCTTGGGTCAACAACCAACTGAGGAGCATACATAGAGAGTTGGATAAACTTGAGGGCATACTCCCTCACACTCATTGATCCTTTCTTCAAATTCATGAAGTCCACCATCTTGGCCTCCCTAAGCTCAAGAGCGAAGAACCAATCAAGAAAAATAGCCTTAAACTCCTCCCATAGCACCATATTATTGTTTCATTCCCCTTCCTTCCATTGAGTAAACCATATTTGTGCTACCCCTTGAGTTGATAAGCCACTTACTCCACCTTATCTTCCGATCTAACACCCATGATAGCCAATACCTTATAAATCTCATCAATACACTCTGGTGGGTCCTCATCCACCTTTGACCCATAGAACTCCAGTGGACTCATCCTCATGAAGTCTCTCACTCTAGATCTCGGGATAGGAGCATGAGGGGCTTGGGTCCCTTGGTTAAGTTATTGGGACATAGCTTAAACTAGTAAGCTGAGAGCCTCTCGAAGCTCGCCATGAGTCGGTTGTCCCTCGGGAACATGGGCTCTTTTTCCTCTTGTGTTAGGCATGATCAACTAGCATGGAAAAGAAAAATTGTTAGGAGAAAAATGCTTACCTCAACTCTGTAGCACGACTTAGAACATGAAGAAAGGAAACATTTTCTAAAATGTCTCATAGCCTCCTACTCATAGTTGTGGTGCACAACACAATCATGAATAAGACTCTAATCGACATGGTGTGTTGGAATCCAAGGATCTAACAACCTAGTTCTCTGATACCAAGTTTTTCACGATCCAAGCCTAGGGCCTAGACGTGACATGGCACAAGGGGAACCCGAAGGGACCCCGAGCAAGCCTCTTAGCACATCATTACACATCCTTGGTAGTGGAAGCGATAAAGTAGCATCAAAGAGTAGAAATACGGATACCCGCGGCTAAGGGACATCTTTCATATCATAAACAATAAGAGCTAAGAGAGAGTTAATAATCATACACATGATATGTGCAATAACACCTCTAATACATAGATAAGAGCGGAGGTCAAGACAAGCAATCGAGCTCATCCTCATAGTCAACATTTAAATAAAAGAAAGGTAGTTTAGAACATAGTAAGAGATCATAAGTAACGTCCCTGGAATGGAGGACTCATCACGAAGCTTGAGTGAATTCGTACTAGCCACGTGAATGGAGATGCTCAATCGGAGCACCAGTTCCTACATGGTAATATCATGTAGATATAGAGTATGTGTTAATATGTTGGAATGTACTAAGTATGTAGGATGCAATTCAACAAAAGATAGGCAATATAATCAAAATGCATAATCATAGCAAGACATAGTATCTTAGCAACATGGCATGCATGAACAATGCTTGATGTAAAACATGCTTGAAAATAATCATACTTGTATAACTTGTTTAACATAATAAAGAGACTTATTTAGATCATCCAAATACCTTGTACTAGAGGGTGAGGAATATAGTATGAGTCAAAAGTCCTACTAGTAGGTAATGGTAGTACATGAAATAATGAATAGCACAAGAGGGTAGAAGGTAGCATAGGTCATAACCCCTACATGTGAGCATGAGATAATACATAACCTATCATTGTATATGAGGGTGAGACATATCACATAGTTCATAACCCTTTCATATGAGTACATTGCATAACCTCAAATAATACACAAGGGTAAGGAGTACAACATAGTTCATAACCCCTACATGTAGATATGAGTAAGTGAATGGAACATGAGGGTAGGAGGTAGCATAGGTCATAACCCCTACATGTGAGTACCTTGCATAACCCCAAATCATACATGAGGGTAAGGAGTACAACATAGTTCATAACCTCTACATGTAGATATGAGTAAGTGAGTAGCATTGATTCATACATGAGGCTAAGGAGGACAACATAGTTCATAACCCCTATATGTAAAAATTGGCCTTGTACAAGAGGTTAAAGCATATAACATAGCTCGTAACCCCTTCTAGTAGGCTTCACGATTCAAAGAGCATAAACCTTAGCATAAAGACTCAATAACTCATCAACGATTCCCAAGAACATAATAACATGAGAGCCAACAATTCACTTGCAATACTATATGTATTTTACGTGATTCAATCATACGTATATACATTCCTTTCATCATCATATAGTCATTCAACTCATAAGACATGCATTGGACTTGCATTCCTCAAGAAACCATAACCGGACATTTTATCAAACCCTTAGCAGTGTATAATGTTAGTGTAAAATCATGTAATTCAAGAATGAAATCATGCAAGAAAGTTCATTGTAAAACCACCGATAGATACTTGGTAACACCCTCAAACAACATACATCAAAACCCATCATAAAATCTCACAATAGACCTTGGATTCATAGCTCAAAACATACTAAAACAACCATACGTCATGAAACCCCAACATACACTACAATAAACTGTATCTATAGCTACTAAATTTAAGCTATGAATATCAAAATCGTATCAACTACCAAGTAATAGCTACATAAATTTAAATTTTGTAGCTATCTACAATAGTGTAAAATTTCTTAGCCACAAAAATTTTATCGACAAAGCTAATTTCTCATTGTAGCTATAATTACAAATAATCATGGCAAAAAATGGATGAATAGCTACAACTTTATTGCCACTATAAAGTTTTGAAGCTGGCTACAATTTTTTGAAACACTACAAAATTATTATAGCAGTAGTAACCTTTTAGCCACAATAAACTATCTGAAATAACTTATTGTAGCTAAATAAATATTTTTGCTTCTTTTGTTAGGAAATGGTGGTAACAGTTAAATGAAATAGCCATGTTTTTCCTGCTATGACAAAATTTTGTAGCTAATTAGTAAATTTTGCCACAAGTAGAGACTAATTGTAGTAATAGTAGCCTTTTAGCCACAATAAATTATTCGAAACAAAATATTATAGCTAAACAAATAATATTTCTTCAAGTTACAAAAACTAAGAAATAAATCATGGCAATAATTAAATGTATAGCCATAGTTTATAGTTATCTATTAATTTTTATCACATGTTGAAATTTGTTGTAGCAATGATAATATTTTAGCCATAAAAAGGTCATTTACAACAAATAATGTAGGTAAATAAATACTTTTGCTCTGAGTACTAAAAATTTATACCTATAATTGATTAAATAGCCATAATTATTTGTCATGATGACAAAATAATGTAGTCACAAATATATTATAATTATGGTGAATAGTTATTATTTGTTTAATCATGAGCTGAAATATATTGTAGCAAGAGTAATCTATCATAAACAAATGTATTAACTGCTTGATTCGATTTAGTTTCATAGGCCTACTTGCAAATTTCAATTATAATTTCAATAAATAAATGATTATATCTAATTAATTTTATCAAACTTAAGCATAACTTCATGAGATAGTCTAATTGAAACTTCATCTAGATCAAGTGCTTCTAGTTAATTGTTGTGTGACTCAAACTTGTTTTATGTCACGACCCAATCCAGGGACCGTGGTTAGTGCCGATTGGGCACCCAGACAAACATTAAACCGGATTTTCAACTATATTGGCTAAGGAATCTACCGAAATTTCGGTAGAGTTTCCTCTATTTTACTGACTAACCAAACCTGCAAACA
>JAOTQR010113098.1:0-25535 GCA_025774065.1 Solanum ossicruentum | reverse complement strand
GATACTATCTCTATATAGTTTTGGGGATGACCAAACCTAGCTCGGGGGGTTAAAGGCCCAAATAACCTATCGAGGGGTTGGTACCTTGGTAGCCTAGATCAGGGGATGGTAGGCTCGGGTAACCTTGTTGGGGGTTGGTACCCATTAACCTTGATGGGGGATTTGTACTCTGTCAACCTCGATGGGGGGTTAGTACTCTATCAACCTCGGTGGGGGATTTGTACTCCATCAACCTCATGAAGGGGTTAGTACCTCATGCACCTATCCAAGAGGGTGGTAGGACTTGGCTTGCACTAAAATGGTCACTCTTTACACTCCTATTATGTTCTATATAAGCATAGTTTTACTTCAAGCATCATTCATACATGACATATTTTTAATATGCTATCTATTGCTTATGAATATGCATTTTGCCTAACATGCCTATGTGTTGTTGCATTGTATCCCACATACTTGGTACATTCACATGTACTAATGCATACTCTATGCCTACATGATGTCATCGTGTAGGAACTGGTGCACCGCTTGATCATCCTCCTCCTTCACGTGACTAGTACGACTTCTATCAAGCTTGTTGGTGAGTCCTCCATTCTAGGGATGTTACTTATGATCTATTGCTATGTATTAAGACTTTTTCTTTGACTTATGTATTGACTATGAGGGTGAGTGCCTGGTTGCTTTGTCTTGGCCCCCGCTCTTATCTATGTAATAGAGGTGTTGTTGGACATGTCATGTATCTATGATATGAGCTTGACTCTATTGACTTTTGATGTTTATGTTATGAGAGTTATTCTTAGTCCCAATTCCCCTTGTTTATGCTTATCTCTTATTGTCATTCTACTTGCTTTCGCAACCAAGGATGTGTAATGATATGCTACAAGGCTTGTTTGGGGTTCCTTCAGGTTTCCCATTCGCCGATCACATCTTGTCCCTAGGCTTGGGTTGTGACAAAGGTGGTATCAGAGCACTAGATTGTTATATCCTCGACGTCTAACATACCGCGTCGATTAGAGTCTTATTCATGGATGTGAAGCATCCATAACTATGAATATGAGGCTATGAGGCATTTAAAGAAATGTTTCAGCTCTTTATGATCTATGTCGTGCGATTAAGCTAGGTCCCCTAGGGCTTATTGCTAATCCCTAACCGTTACATTACAAGATATGTCTCAAGCTACTCAGGACGGTGATATGACAAAGGTGGAGGTTTGCAATACTCTATAGGTATTGGCCAAAGATGCGACAAAGTTGGTAACTCACCTCAATCAACAAGTGAGTGCTCTCGAGACCTCATTTGGTAAATGGAAAAGTAGTGAGAGATCCAAGATGGCTCGATTTGATGGTACCTTCCAAGATCAAGAGTCCGACAATGTTCCAAGCAAGAGGGTTGCCATAAATGGGGTGGTTAGCCCCAAGTATCATGGTGAAGGTGTTAGTGGACAAGCTCCTCCTACATGCAACAAGTGTGGAAGGTACCACCTAGGAGATTTCTTAGCCAGTTCGGGTGAGTGTTTTGGATGTGATGGGATAGATCATAAGATGAGGCATTACCCATAGGTCCCTAAAGATCATAAGGACGATCGTCGACGTTCTCAACCATATCCCTCTAGGGGTCACTAGGCTTGGCATGATACTCCACAGGTAAGTTAAATGTTTTGATTTTGATGAATCCGGGTTCCATGATTTCTTTTGGTTGCTAGTGGGCTTGTTGTGTGTCCCAAGTGGTTATGTGAGCCTTTGGTGTCTACCTCTTTGTTGAGTGTATTGTTGCTAAGAATATTCATAGGTGTTGTTCCGTGTTTATCTTGTCTTAGGTCTTGCCTTGTGACTTGTGGGGTTTTGTGTGGGGGATTTTGATGTTATGCTTGGGGTGGACTCGTTGCATGCATGTTGTGTCTCCCATGATGTAGGGCCTGTAGAGTTAAGTTCTAATTCCCTATGGAATCCATCCTTGAGTGGGGACTTGTAAGGTGGATGTGAAGAGGTAAGTCCGTTTCTTGTCTTAAGGTATAATTGATCTCTAAGGGTTGCCCTATGTTCTTATCGCATAGAGTCTTGTCTTTTGATCTTGGTTAAATTTAGTTTGTTGGGTTGGAGGTCTTGAGGTGGTTCGTCCACTTGCATGTTGTGGCTCTTTTGATTGTAGAACCCGTAAGGTTGTAATATGATGGTTAAGAATGGTCGATCTAATTGGTCAACCACAATGGGTTAGTCACTTCTCTAAGTTTGATCCTTGGTTCGAATTTTGTTCCCAAGTGATAAAGAGGATAGGTGATATCCCCAAGTGTCTTTTCGGATTAGGAGTGAGCCTTTTGAGTATGTTAGAGTTGTTTAGTTGGCTTATGCACCGTCTATGTTTATGGCTTTCATGAATAGGGTCTTTAGTCCCTACCTATTATGCTTGTAATGGTCTCTAGTGATGAAGTATGGATTATTTAGAGCTTGTGAACCATTTGGGGCTAGTGTTGCAAATCATAGGGTAAGAGGAGTTGTATGCTAAGTATGTGAAGTGTGAAATGTGGTTAAAGGAGGTTACCCCCCTTCCCCAGGTCTTGTGGCATCGGGGGATGGTATTAAGATTGATCCTAAGGAGACATATGTGGTTAGGAATTGGCCTAACCTTTGACTCCCTTGGATATTAGGGGTTTCTTGGGCTTAGCAGGATACCACCGAAGGTTTGTGAATGGGTTCTCCTCTAATGCTTCTCCCATGACTAAGTTGATCCAAAAGAAAGCTACGTTTGTGTAGGCCATTAAGTGTGGATTGAGTTTCCAACTTTAAAGGATAAGTTTGTGTCTGATTCTATTTTGTCTTTACTGGTAGGGTTGGAAGGGTTTGTTGTGTATTGTGATGTCGCCCAGATTGGTTTGGGTTGTGTGTTGATGCAAGGTGATTAGGTGGAAGTCTATGCTTTTAGATAATTTGAGATACATGAGAAGGATTATCTTATCTATGACCTTGAGTTGGCTGCCGGGGCTTTTGCTTTGAAAATTTGACGTCATTGGTGGTATGGGGTGCATGTCGGCGTGGTTATCGTTCACTAGGGTTTCTAATATGAGTTCACCCAAGGGATCTTATCTTGAGAAAAATGAGGTGGTTAGAACTTCTTAAGGGTTATGATATGAATATGCATTATCATCTCGGTAAGACTAGTATTGTGGCGGATGCTTTGAGTAGGATGTATATGGTTAGACTAGCTCATGTTGATGGTGGTGATGAAGAGGTGGCTAGGGAGGTGCATCGGTTGCCTAGGTTGGGGTTAAGTCGGAAGAGGTTGGTAATGGTGGTGTTATCGTTGTTGCTGGTTCTAAATCTTCATTGGCTGATGAGGTAAGAGCAAAGCAAGGTCTTGATCTCTCCTTGTTAGAATTGAAGGCCTTGGTGAAAGAGGGCGAGGCGGAGGTTCTCTCCCAAGGGGGAGATGGTGCCTTAGGTACCAAGGTAGGTTATGTGTACCTTGTTTTGATGGCTTGATAGGAAGGATCCTTGATGAAGCTCATAATTCTTCTTATTCTATTCTCCCCGATTCTACCAAGTGTATAGAGATTGAGAGATGTGAATTGGTAGGGAGGCATGAAGAAGGGCGTTGCCAAATTTGTTTCCGATCATCATAGTTGCAACAAGTCAAAGCCGTGCATCAAAGGCCGGTTGGCCTAACCCAAGACGTAAAGATCACTACTTGGAAGTAGGAGGAAATTAACATAGATTTTTTGGTTGGATTACCCAAGACTAAGGTTTTGATTCCATTTGGGTTGTGATTGATAGGGCGACGAAATTGGTTCACCTTTTACCGGTTAAGACTATTTATGGTGCCGAAGCGTATGCTAAATTGTACATTCATGAGTTGGTGAGATTACTTGAGGATATGCTTATGGCTTGTATATTGGAGTTCAAGAGTAGTTGGGATGATCATCTTCCATTGATTGAGTTTGCCTATAACAATAGCAATCATTCTAGCATTTGCATGGTCCCTTTTGAGGCTTCCTACGGTAGATGGTGTAGATCACCAGTTGAGTGGATTGATGTGGGAGAGATGACTTTGTTGGGTCTGAAACTGACTATGGGTGCTATGGAGAAGGTAAGATTGGTTAAGGAAAAGTTGGAAACGGCCCAAATATGTCAAAAATCCCAAACCAATGCGAGGAGGGGAGAGCTAGGATTCAAAGTTAGTGATTTGGGGGTAATCAAAGGATTCACTCATGAAAGGTGTAGTTCGTCTTGGTAAAGAGGGAATTGAGTTCATGGTTTGTGATCCTTTATAGAGTGTTGGGGAAGATTAATGAGCTTGCATACGATTGGAAATTGCCTTTGGATAAGGATATGGTTCGTCCGTTCCTCATATTTTTAGGTTAAGGAGATGTGTTGGTAATTCAAGTATTATAGGAATCCTTGAGGTTGTGGATGTTGTGGGGGATGAGTTGACCTATGAAGAGGTCCGGTGGAGAAGTTGGGTGGATATGAGTAAAAGTTGATTTGTGAGGGTCTAGTGGTTGTCAAGGCCCATTAGGAGAATTGTCAAGTCAATAGTATCTCTCGGGGAGTCAGAGTGAGCGTGGAGGAGCCATATTCGTACCTCTTTCATTCTATTCAAACTTATGATAACATGTCAAGTCCTTTTATGATTCCAGGTCTTATGTTTTAGCCCTATGTCATTGCATGCATTCATGTTTATGTTAATAAGTTCATGGTGATATTAAACTTATGATGAGAATTTTGAAATGATGTTTAAGTGCATTGTTGCATCCTTATGTGGACTGAAATTGTCATGTTTGTATTTCTTATATACGTCTCTTTGACATTCGGGGACGAATGTTCACAAGGGGGAGATATTAAAACGACCCCAAAAAGTGCCCGAAAATGTGCCTCGTAGATGCCCGAAATCGTAATTTCCATATATCTCAAAATTCATGCGTGATATTGAAAATCCAACTTTATATTCTTGTTCAAGGGGTCATTTCCAAAATCGATCCGTGACGGTGCAATGACGCGCAACTGTCATGGATCAGTGTAAATCTGTCCTCCGCGATAGGTCTGCGTCGCAGACCAGACACGGACCTATGTAAATTCTGCCCAGTTATTTTTCTTGCGGTCCAAGGCTTTTAAGCCTTGGGCCTAAGTGTCCCCAAACATAAAAATACCCATACTTAACCATTTTTCACGCTCATATCATTCTAAACATTCCCCAATACTAATTCAAACACTTAGCCAAATTTTTCACTCCTAAATTCAAGTCTCAAACCCTCATCCTGAACTAAGGAATCCCTTTAACGTTCTCTTCAAAGCTTCAAGTCCCCATCTCCAATCTTCACCAAGCTCATCTCCAAAGTTAAGGTATGTGGGTTTCTTTCATGGGTTCTTTTTACCCATGATACCCAAGCTCTTTTTACTTAAAATTGCATTATTTGAGGTTGATTTATTCATGGGTCATATCTATTATGAAAATCACAGTACACTATATTGGGTTTATGAAATTGTGATTGTTTTGCTATATTTGGAGCTATGAAGCCAGGGTCTATTGTAAAAATTGATCAAGGGTCTTGATGTATATTGTTTGAGGGTGTTACCAAACATCTATTGATGGTTTTAATTGATTTTTCTAGCATGATTTCACTCTTGAATTGCATGATTTTACACTAGCATTACACACCCTGCAAGTGTTTGATACAATGTCTGGTTGTGGATTCTTCAAGAATTGAAGGTCCAATGTATGTCTTGTGAGATAATGACTAAATGATGATGAAAAGGAATGTATGTGTGTGATGATCAAAGGAGTGTATATATGTATGATAGTATCTGTATATAGTATTGGGATGACCCTAGCTCAGGGGTAGTAGGTCCGGGTAACCTATCAAGGGGTTGGTACCTTTGTCGCCTAGCTCAGGGGGTGGTAGGTCCGGATAACCTTGTTGGAGGTTAGTACCCATCAACCTTGATGGAGGGTTTGTACTCTATCAACATCGATGGGGGGGGGGTTAGTACTTCATCAACCTTGGTGGAGGGTTTGTACTCCATCAATCTCATGAAGGGGTTAGTACCTTATGCGCCTATCAAGGGGGTGGTAGGCCTTGGGTTTTACTAAAATGGTCACTCCTTATACTCGTATTATGTTCTACATAAGCATGGTTTTACTTCAAGCATCATTCATATACGCCATATTATTAGTATGCTATCTATTGCTTGCAATATACATTTTGCCTATGTTGCCTATCTCTTGTTCCATTACATCCCGCATACTTAGTACATTCAAACATATAACACATACTCTATACGTAGATGATGTTACCATGTAGGAACCAGTGCACCGCTTGATCATCCTCCTTCTCCATGTGGCTAGTGCGACTTCTATTAAGCTTGTTAGTGAGTCCTCCATTCCAGGGACGTTACTTATGATCTCTTGCTATGTATTAAGACTTTCAATTTGACTTACGTATTGACTATTAGGGTGAGCACGGTTGCTTTGTCTTTGCCCCCGCTCTTATCTATATAGTAGAGGTGTTGTTGGACATGTTATGTATCTATGCTATGAGCTTGACTCTATTGACTTTTGATGTTTATGTTATGGGAGTTATCCTTAGTCCAAATTCCCCTTGTTTATGCTTATCTCTTATTCTCATTCTACTTTCTTCTGTGACCAAGGATGTGTAATGATATGCTACGAGGCTTGTTTGGGGTTCCTTCGGGTTCCCCATTCACCGGTCACATCTAGGCCCTAGGCTTGGGTCGTGACAAAAAACTCAAGTACTATAGAACTCTTTGAGCTTGTGGGTGTTGTGGAGGCTGAGTTGGCTTAGGAGAATGTTCATGTGGAGATATTGGATAGATGTATGGAAAAGTTGGCTAATAAGGATGTAGTGCTCGTCAAGGCCCTTTAGAAGAATCGTCAAGTCGAAAGTGTCATTCAGGGAGCGGAGCGGGCATGGAGAAGCAGTATCCGTGCCTCTTTCATTCTATTCAAGCTTATGATACCAAATCAAGTCATTTTATAATTCCAAGTCTTAATTTTCAGCCCTAATGTCTTTTGCATACATTCATTTTTATGTTGACAAGTTTAAGGTGATTTTGACACTTATGTTGAGATTTTTGAAATGATGTTTAAGTGCATTGTTGCATTCTTCTGTGAGCTAAAATTATCTTGCTTAGTTCGCTTATATACGTTTCTTTGACATTCAAGGACGAAGGTTCCCAAGGGGGAGATATTGAAACGATCCCAAAAAGTGCCCGAAAACGCGCATTGAAAATGCCCATATTCGTAATTTCCATGTCTCAAAATCCGTGCGTGATATCAAAAATCTGACTTCATATTCTTGTTTGGGGGGGGGGGGAGGGGGAATTGAGTGGAAATGGGCACAACCCCAATTTTAGAGCAACCATAGGTAAATTTAATTTTCCCAAATTTGCACAAAACAGTGAGGGTGTGCGTTCCCTCTGCTACACGGAGCCGTTGCGGAGTAGTTCATTTTGTTGTCAGTTTTCTAATCTCGGTCCAGGACTTTGGGGTCTTGGGCCTAAGCCTTCCTATGCCTAAAGAAACCTATACTTAATCATTTTTCAATCCCATATCATTCAAGACATTCCCCAAAACCCTCTCTAACACTTAGCCAAATATTTCATCCAAAATCAAGTGTCTTAAACTCATTCTGGATTCAAGAAATTCATTCAAGCTTCAAGTTCTCATTCAAATTTTCATCAATAAAATCTCCAAAGTTGAGGTTTGTGGGTTTCAGCCATTAGGTTCTTTCACCCATGATGCCCAACCTTCCTTTTTACATAAATTACATGTTTCTAAGTTGATTTACTTATGGGTCTTACTTATTATGAATTATGTTATAAACTATATTGGGGTTTCATAAAAATGTGACTGTTTAAGCATGGTTTGACCTTTGAATCTATGTTTATTATGAGATTTGATGAAGGTTTTTAATGTATATTGCATGAGGGTATTATCAAATGTTGGTGTGCTGATTTACATTAAGTTTTCTCATATGATTTCACCCTTGAATTGCATTATTTTGAACTAGAATTGCACACCCACCAAGTGTTTTATAAATATCAAGTCAAGGATTCTCAAGTTTTCTATGATCTATTGCATGATTTATGTAAGTCTCGGTTGTTGATGAGTTATTGAGTCCTTATGCTAAGGTTTATACACTTATGAATTGTGAAGCCTACTAGATCGGCTTATGAACTACGTTATATGTCTCACTCTCTAGTATAAGGCCAATGTCTAATTGAAGGGGTTATGAACTATGTTGTACAACGTACCCGCATGTATGATTTGATGTTATGCAATGTCATATACTCATATGAAGGGTTATGAACTTTGTGTATGCTTCACCCTCATATGCAATTCAATATTTTGTATTATCTCATTTTCCCTATGTAGGGGTTATGACCTATGGTACCTTTCTACCCTCATGTGCTATTCATCATCTCATGCTTACATGTAGGGGTTATGACCTATGCTATCTCTTTATCCTCATGTACTACCCATTATCTACTAGAAGGGGTCATGACCTATGCTATATCACTCACCTTCTAGTACAAGGTATTTGGATGATCTAATCATGTCACCTTATTATGTTAAACAAGTTATGTAAGTATGACTATTTTCTAGCATGTTTACTTCTAGCATTGTTCATGCATGCCATGTTACTAATATACTATCTCTTACTTATGATTATGCATTTTGATTATGTTACCTATCTCTTGTTGCATTGCATCCTACATACTTAGTACATTAAAACGTACTAACGTATACTCTATGCTTATATGATGTTACTATGTAGGAACCGGAGCTCCACTTGATCATCTTCCTCCTCCACATGGCTAGTACTATGTTTAAAGCAAGTTTGGTGAGTCCTTAACTCCGAGGATGATATCTTTGATCTTATATTATCAAATACTCTCTTTCTTTTATTGTATGCTTTTGACTATGAGGGTGAGCTCGAAAAGTTGTCTTGAGCCCCGCTCAATTTTAAGTTTAGAGGTGTTGTTGGACAAGCTATGTAATGATGCTTTTTGAGCTTTGACTCCCTTGACTTTTTATGTTTTAAGCTATGAAAGACTCCCTTAGCCCCTTTTTATCCTTATTTTATATTCTCATCTTGATGTTTAATTGCTTTCACGACCAAGGATGTGTAATGATATGCTAAGAGGCTTGTTTGGGATCCCTTCGGGTTTCCCATTTTTCGTGTCATATCTAGGTCCTAGGTTCGGATCGTGACATAAGTAACCAATGATTAGGATATCGTTAATCATGATAAACTGACTTTATTTACATACTTGTGGTTGCACTAAATAGCTAAATTTGATTGCTTGAATCCTTGCTTCTTTTCTTTAATCCAGTCCTATATATGTTAAATTTATTTTACATTTCACCTTCGATATGATGTTAGTATTTCTTCACAATGAACTTACATGAATTGATTACCTATTTATATATACAAGAATTCCATTCTTGTTTTTGGGAAACATTGCACTTGAGCATATCCCTCCTGGTTTCAGCAACATCAGGATTCCCCTTCCAGTATGCATATGATTTCTTGTTCCTCCATTTTAGCTTTTTATGTCTTCAATTATTATGCCACTCACATTCACCATTGGAACATATATCTTAACCTCAAAACTATCTCATATTCCACTGTTCCAAATGTAATGTTGCAATCAATTTTGGAAGCATCTCCAATGTTGTTTAGTATTCTGCAGCTGACTTTAACCTAAGCCAAATAGAGGTAAGCCACAACCAATTGTACATAACTTTTTGGCCTTAAAGCCATGGATTCCACCTTACAGGCGCTACTTCAGAACAACAAGACAATTTGTACTCCTGCTTATTCCAAACACTAACAATATTTTTCATTACACCCTTAAACTAGTACTTCTCATTTCATTTCAGTGTTTGAACTTTGAACGTGACATCTACAAGATGGGTGATTTACCAGAATGGATATGAGAGTTGATTTTGTTTGTATCTTTTAACAGGTTTCTTGCTAATTTCGGCACGTCAAAAGTTGGTAACAGTCTTCTACTTTGTATTTATATTCTTTAAATTAAATGATATTTATACTATTTGTTGTTAAAGTTGGTTGCTTTTTAAATGAAAACTCAAGAATTAATATATGTTTAGAGCATATCATTATTCTTATATGATGTAAAGGGTACTAACTTGATAAAAATAAATCGCTTATACATCACAAATATATATTGTGTTAGTACATCATAGCTACCACAGGACTCTAATGACAAGTATACAAGACGTAGGAACCGATGCTTACCCATTAGTAAGTTGAAGAAATATGCAACATAATGGGTTATCGAAGTGTTAAGTCATTCGACGAGGCTTAACAAAAGAGTACAAAAATAAAAACGATGAGGGTATTCACTGACAATTAATATTCATCGATGAAGAGTTAACTCTATTTTAATAGTATATTATATTCGTTTGCAAGTATGATGCTTTATTTTGAGACTCTCATGCTTACATATCTTTTCACAAGGAACCAAAATACAAACAACTCTTTTCAACCAAGACATTCAAACATGGAACAAATATTTTGAAATGACTCAAAGCTACTACATTATAAATGAAAAGTTAAATGGTACTAAACCAAACTATTTATCAGTGCATAAGGACATTGAATTAGCATTCACCAACAACACAGAGGTCGTAAAGGGCAAAAGACAATTTAAGACTCAACAATTCTCTAACGGTTTTGTCACATTTGATGAAGCTTAAAGGATTACTGATGGGACTTTCTTCGGTACACTTTGATAAATGTTTGTTATGTCATACACATATGGAATTAATTTATATTTAATACTACATATTTCCTACATATGTGGTTTGCAGTTTAGTAAAGGAACTAAATGGAGAAGGACGAAGCATAAGGTGAGAAGTAATTGTTACAAATGAAATATAAGTTTACAAACGTCCTTGGAATATACTGTTACAGATGAAAAAAGTCATATCATAATGATATCCAATCTTACATATATAGGTATGATCGCAAAACCATGGTTTTGTGGGGAGACTTTGCTGAAATAGATGGAGAATTATTAGGGAGCCTTGAATGTGATAAATCGATTCTTGCCTTTTGTGATGTCAAATACTCTGTTTATCAGGGTATACATACCTTAAAATTATATATTTCAATTAGATTTGAGAGCATATAAAGATATGATTGAATTTATTGCTCTTTCTACGATAGGATATTATGTGCTTTCCATGACTTCTTTTAGTAGTTTGATAATCAATCCAGCATTTGAAAATGCCAACAATCTCCAACAATGGTAAAAGACTCTTCTTGCCTCACACTTACTGATAGCCTCCTCCACATGGTAGGTATCAAATGTTTTTCTTAATTTTAAAATTTATAAATTATAGGCATCAAAACATGGAGACACAAAACATTGACATAATTTTAATGCCAAACAAACAAATGCAAACAACCCACCAAGTTAAAATTAGTGATATTTTGAATAGATCACTTGCCCTTGTGAAGGTACTTTCCATGACATAGTATGAATATCAATGAGTACTCAATTTATATTATTAAAACATATTGAATTGATTATGTCAATTTATGTATAGGACATGTACTAGAAGTTCAATGCTAAGGTTACTAACATTGACAAAAAAAATGACCCATGGTATCATGCTTGTAAGAAATGCTATAGGCAGTGAATGTTCTAAAAGCTACAACAACTTATGCCTACTATAGGAGTGAAGATATTGATTATGAAGAGAGGTAAAGTACACAAATCTCAAAATATTATATACTACACCAAAGAAATAACGAGCTAATGATAAATTCATCGAACATGTTTTACTTATACGAATCAAACAAATTCTCATTGACTAAATGTTCAAATATGTCTTAGATATCAATTATATATTGAGGTCACCGCTGAGAACCAGCATCTAACTATTACATTGTTTGAGGCGATACAATACTTTTTGGATTACGACATGCAAGCGTATGTTTAGTCCATATCTGAAAAAGTAAAACCCTTATTAAATAAAATATCACTTAATATGAATGTTGTTACCTTATGTTTACTGAAATACTAACAGATAAGGTTATTTGATTCCGCAGTAAGAAGAATCTCTATATTATTGCCAGTTGGTATTAAATAATGGGAAAGAATATAATATCCTTGTGAGGATTGATCGGCACTTGCGAAGGTTGAGTCAAACATGAATGTGATAGCTGTGGAGATACATGAGGTTGAAAAGAAATTGGCACCAGATAAAAGTAAGGTCGAAACATTGAATACCAAAACAAGAAGCCAGAGGTCTAAAAAAGTCAAAGGTAAGAGCGTACAACAATATTAAATCCGTGAAAAGATGCAAGTGACATCTACGGACGTAGATGATGTTTGCCAAAAAACCACAAATGTTGAAAGTTTGATTCAAACTCTGATAATAAGACAAAGAAGCAAAAGAACAAGAAAAGAAAAATATAGCACTGTAATTGATAATTGGAATAAGAAGGTTGCGGGGATACGTTATGTTCAAAAACAGAAGAGCCCACATGAAAGTGATGATGAGACCCCGATAATTCATCTGCAGAGAAGAAGGACCAGAAAGGCTACAGAAGAGAATGTTGATACACTACTAATAAAACATAAAATCAAAGTGGAAAAGAATTAATATATAGTTGCTCTACAAATTCTTTATGTTTAGCTACCAATCTTTATTATCTTACTAATATGAATATTTATAAGTTTTTATTTGCAGCGCCCAACTTCACCAAACCTGGCTTTCATTATTTACTTACTTTCTAATATATGAATGTATTTGATATACCCATTTTCTAAACATTGAATATGTCCATAATGTATTTCAGCCAAATAGATCAACAACACTCTTGTGCCAAAATGCAACTTCATTTGATTGAAAATTCACCATTGCAGCCCGCATCATAGATATTATTAGTAGTATATTTAAAGATTAAAAATAGAGAACAAAAGGTACCTATATATAAATAATTTATTAAAAATTTTAAACTAGAGAACAACAGGTACCTATTGTCTCTATATGGATAATTTAACACTATAGAAAATAACAAATGTTACTAGTGCTTCCACTATATTCTAGATCAAATACATACGCACTTTGGGACAAGACGCGACAAGTGTTGCACCAACAATAATAAATTTCACTCAAACAATTAAAGAAATAACACACATCCAATATCGAGGTATATATAATATTCTCTCTACTCATTATACTTCTAAATTAAACCTTGCACTTATGGTCACATAATTTGATAGGTGATACAGACAAATTCATTGTTTTTTCATGGAAAGTAGATCCCCATACCAAAACAGCAACACAATATACATGTAAGATCTCAGACAATCCTTGATGTTTATAAATGCACTAACCATTGACATACTAAATACGATACTCACTCTATCTTACTCTAATAACTGATGCAACTTTTTCTCTTGCAATATTCAATTTAACAGGTCATAAATACAAAAACAGGACTTCTACTAGTAAAGGTGATCATCATGACAACTAGCAAATAATTAATGTAAGCAACACAGATAAGAAATTATAAAATTCAGTAAAATTCAACATACATGTGTGCTCCCTGGAGGGTTAACACATTTGCACACATGCACACAGAAATATTGCATCATTTCTCTTCATAGCTAAAATATTATTTCGATTACAGAGAAAATTCAATTGCATAGCGCATTGCAAAAGGTTGAAAAATATATAGCAGCAAGCTAAGCAACAGGAGATTTAGAAGGTGAACAACCATGGTCAAAGAAGCAACCAAAAGTAAATTGTCTATTTATAGCATTATCCGAAGAGTCCGGAACTCAAGGTACATACAAAAAATGACTACTCATATGCCACAAAATATTGTTTATACCAATCAAAGATAAGTGCTCTTTAATTATTAATATTACATTCGCTGTGTACAATGAAATACACTTCTGACATATATCTACAATCATATTTATCTCTATAGGACCTACTGCTTACAACTTATTATTATCATATCCGCACGAGTTAAAAAGGGTCCCAGAATGTATTTATTATGCAGTAAAAAGATTTGAGCATGAACCTCCAATATTAAGTTGTGCGAGTGAATATATAAAATTGGCAAACAATGAAGCTCTGTTAGAACTAAATGAACTATTTATGGATACTACAGAAGAAGCTAGAGAGTTTCGTAAAAATATCCATGCTTATAGTAGCATCTTTCCTTTTTCATCTTTTGGTGTTAACTTGGATAAGAAAATAGCATTTGCAAGGAAAGGAGTGTACACTTCTAGAGGATTTCGTAAAAATATTTGTGCCTATAGTAGCATCTTTGCTTTTACATCTTTTGGTGTTAACTTGGATAAGAAAATAGCATCTGCAAGGAAAGGAGTGTACACTTTCAAGGCAAGAGGCCAAATATATCACGATCTTCCATCATTGATACCATGTGATAACAATCACTTTTACCTTTAACTATACTTCTTTGATACAACAACGAGCTGACCAATAGGATATCAAAAGTAAAAGATGGAATTCTAATGGACAATATCACAACAAATATCAAACGAATAATAGAGGAAAATCCATATGCGTAAATCTTTTTCCAACAAAAAGACCATTCTAGTTTCCATAATTTCCAACTTCGAACTGCTGCAAATGCCTCTTTCAAGCAATGAGTTTACAACACACCCTTAGTACATCAGGTAGAAGCAATTTGAATGGATGAAAACAATCCAAATATACTTTTTAAGTGAGAGATTATTATTCATGAACATTTAGGTTACAAGCATAGAGTCAACATTATTACGATTGTTATGACCTATTACAATATCCTTTGATCTTTCTAAGAGGCGAATTCGTATGACACCAAGGAATAAGAAAACAAAACAAAATAAGAGACAACATCACACAATAACTGACACACACCAACTTTGACCAGTGATATACAAACTTTCAGATCAGCTGACACAATTTTCGGCAATAAGGACGGAGGTAATATGTCTCACCTTCTACAATATTATAGTAAACTTATTTATTACCAAATATTAATTACCTTCCATGCTTGACTTTGCACTTTCTGGAACCACAACCTTATGTCTATACGCTCACCTTAATTTTGGTTAATTACATGGTATATTCTGATCTACACTTACTTATCGGTACTAACCTTTAAATGATAAAATGCAACGCACATACTCTCGTCAAATGATGCTAAAGTGGTATCACAAAAATAGGGCTTTCATCGGAATCTATATTGTATTTGATTGCAAGAGTATTTTGAATAATTACCTTTACAAAACCCACAACAGGAAGGCTATATCATACTATGCTATCGATTTTATTTCAATAACAATTTTTGAGATGTTTTAAACAAAAGTTTTTACAATAGTGTCCACCAAATAAAATATTTACTACACTATTACGTATCATCAGATTTGACTACGAAGGAAGGAACTTGAAGTGAAAGGGCACCATCTTGTGCAACGCAACGATAGTTGGCCCTCTATCATCTTCTATTTGGGAATGAAATAACCCCAAAAAATACCTAAAAATGTGCCTCAGAAGTGGCTGAAATCATAATTTCTATTTACCTCAAAATTTGTGCATGATATCAAAAATGCGACTTCATATTTTTATTCAGGGGAAAAAATTGAGTGGGGAATGGGTCTAACCCCAATTTTAGAGTAACCGTGGCAAAATTTAAAAATCGTAAAAATACAATTGCCAATGAGCTAGCGCGCCCCAGGAGCGACGCGCTAGGGGCGCGCCAGTGTATTATTCGGTCTCAATAACACATTGGGTCTAAGGGCATGCCAGTTATTCGCGATGCGCCAAGGGCGTGCCAGTTTTTCAATTCGGCCCATGACTTTTGAGTCTTGGGCCTAAACCTTCCCATATGTGAAAATACCTATACTTAGACATAATTCACCTTCATATCGTACAAGAAATTCCTTAATACTCTCTCAAACCCTTAGACTAATATTTCTCTTAAAATTCAAGTGCCCAAATCCCTTCCGGATCTTAAGGAGTTCATCCAAGCTTCAAGTCTCAATTCCAATCTTCATCAAGAAATTCTCCAAAATCAAGATATGTGGGTTTTATTTATGAGTTCCTTTCACCAACGAAGCCCAAGCTTCTTTTCTTTTTTACCTAAATTGCATGATTTCAAGTTGATTTACTTATGGGTCTTACTTATTAAGAATTAGACTATGAACTATGTTGGGGTTTTATGAAATTGTGACTGTTTTAGCATGTTCTGAACTACGAATCTAAAATCAATTGTAGGATTTGATGAAAGATTTTGATGTATATTGCTTGAGGTATTACCAAGTATTGATGGATGGTTTTACATTGAATTTTCTTGCATGTTTTCATCCCTAAATTGTATGGTTTTACACTAGCCGTACACACCCACCAAGTATTTGATAAAATGTCCGGTTATGATTTCTTGAAGAATAGAAGGTCCAATGCATGTCTTATCAGTTGAATGACTTAATGATGATGAAAATAATGTATGTATATTCATATATCCTATATCGTGTTGGAAATTGACCATGCCCCACTTGAGGGGAGGGTTTTGATCCTGGTTAACCATGTCGAGGGGTTTGTACCTTGATAACCGGGTTAGGGGGTTGGTACCTCAATTACCATGGGTAGTAGGGTAAGACGATCCACCAACCAATCGAGGGGTTTGTACCTTGATAACCAGGTTGAGGGGTTGGTATCTCAATCACCATGGGTGGTAGGGTGAGATGATCCACCAACTAATTGAGGGTTTGGTACCTCAATAAACTATGAATTCTATAATGATGGTCTCTTCTTGCACATGTATTATTCTCTATATAAGTATGATTTTACTTCAAGCATCATTCATACATGCCATATTGTTATTGTGCTATTCATTGCCTGTATTTATGCATTTCGATTATGTTTCCTATCTCTTGTTGCATTGCATCCTACATACTTAGTACATTTAAACGTACTAATGCATACTCTATGCCTACGTGTTATCACCATGTAGGAACCAGAGCTCCTATTGATTCTCCTCCATGTGGCTAGACAGATTGTTCAAGTTAGCTTTTGGTGAATCTTCAAGTCCCGGGAATATATCTATCTTCTCTCATACTTATGTTTAGACTATATCTTGTATACTCGGATTACCTATTGTCTTTATTATGAGGGTGAACCCAGTTGCTTTTCTTGCCCCTCGCTAAGTTCTATGTTTAGAGGTATTGTTGGACAAGTTATGTAATGATGCTATAAGCTTGATTTCCTCTTTGACTCCCTTGATGCTTTATGCAATGAAGGTTTTCCCTTAGTCCTATGCCCTTATTTTCATTCTTTTATTGTGTTTAATTGCTTCTGCAACCAAGGAAGTGTAATGATATGTTAAGAGGCGTGCTTGGGGTTCCTTCGGGTCCCCAATATACCGTGTCACATCTTGGCCCTAGTTTGGGTCGTGACATTAGATTTCAAAATAACTACTACCAATAATTAACAAGAACCACAAATTCACAAGAAAGATAATCTTACTTCGTTGATGATACATCTGTTGCATTAAATAGTAGTGTACTATATATCCATTACAAAGGCATAAAACTCATACCACAATAAAAACACAACATCACGTAATAGGATATGTCTATAGAAATTTTGTATAGTAGAATCTCCATATATGTCAATATTATAACTATCACATAATTTTAAATATTTTATTATGATTTGTAACACTTCTAGATGTCCTCCGCGAGACAAATGGAGTTCTTTCATGCAGGAAGTACTATTACTATAAGCTAAACGCCCGAAAAACAGAGAGGTCTATATTACTTCTATGAGGAAGACTTCTGCAACAATTTTTGATTGATATGTACATAAAACTTACAACAAGGCTTGAATATTTCAGTAATAAACAATAAAATTTTAGAAGAGAGGTGTATTTTGGTATTGTTGACAATGTGAATGAAGGTGCTTACAGGGGAGATAGAATTAGTCACAGAATACTACTTCCATCATCTTTTATTGGGGGCCCACGAGATATATGAAGACGCTATATGGATGCAATGACCTTGATTTAGCATTTCAAAAGATTCGATTTGTTCATAACAATGACATTTAATCTTGATTGGGTTGAGCTCTAGTGAGAACTGTGCACCATTCAAACCCCTCAAAATAGACCAAGCTTGGTGACGAGAATATTCTGAGCTAAGTTCCAGGACCCAAAAGACCAAATTTTCAAGAAAGAAATATTTGGGATTGTAGCGGCTTATGTATTCATGGTAGAATTCCAAAAACAAAGACTACCATACATACTCCTCCTGCTTATATAAAAAGAAGGCCATAAGATTAAATCAGCATATCAGTATGATAAATTTATCTTTGTAGAGATTTCAAACAAATGTCAATATCCCCTCTTGCATAAATTAGTGCTCAGGCATATGATGCATGGTCCATATGGGAACCACCATCCAACAAACCTGTGTATGAAAAATGGATAATACAAATACCATTATCCATGGGTTTATAACAACAAATTAATTCAAGTAAAGGATGGATATCCTGTTTACAAAAGAAGAAAGGATAGTACAACAGAGACTGCTCGTGGAATAAAGATGAACAATAAATGGGTGGTATCTTATAACCTATATTTTCTTACAAGATACAACTGCCACATAAATACTAAGGTCTGCTCATGGGTAAAAGCAATAAAATACCTTTACAAGTATATATATAAGGGTCGTGATAAATATACCGTTTATGTTGAGGCTAATGATGGACAAAAAGTTATTAATGAGATTCAATCTTTTCAATGCACAGTGGGTTTCACCACCCCAAACACTTTGGAGAATATATGAATTCAACATGACTGAAATGCAGCCTCCGACATTAATCTTCAATTACATCTACCGAAACAATATTCAGGTACATATATTTAGGCATTTTAAAAAAGAACCTTCAAAATTATACATTAAATTTTGACAATATGAATTCTACTTATATAACAAATCATAGTGTTTTACTGAAAAAATAAAATTTGCAAAATTTCATCTCGAAGGATGGTGTCAACCAAACAATATTGACTGAGTATTAGGATATGCTCAATCAATACAGAAGAATGGACATACCTTTATAGAGAGTTCCTTAAGTATTATGTTTGGAATAACAAGGGCAAGACTTGGACAAAAAAAGAAAAACAAGATATGTAGTTGGTTGCATTGCAGTTGGTAAGGCAGATGTACTTTAGACTTATACACACTATTTAATGTTAAAATTAGTACTAACCATTTATATCTACAACAAATCCCAGAGAAAGGGAAAGGTATTATGAGCGGTTATTACTAAACTATGTAAGAGGACCATTCTCATTCCAAGACTTGGTCATTGTCAATGATAAATAATATGACATATTCAAAGAAGCTGCCAAAGAAAGAGGATTACTAGAGTCCAACAACACCATATCAGAATGTTTAGGAGAAGCCATTCTTTTCAAAATGCCATCAGCTCTTCAAAGTTTGTTTGCATAATTCAGGTTCATTATAACCCAACAGATGTTAGAAAATTCTGATATACTAATTATGATGATATGTCTGAAGACTTCAACAGGGTGTATGGTAGCTCACCCAATGAGATACTACAACGGACCCTAAATAGTATTGATAATTGTTTGGGAAGTATAGGCAAGAGCATAGTCATATATGACCTCGCTAGCGGGGATCAACACTTCTTATAGTTGGGCAATCAAAATATAGAGAAATTGATGAAGAAATGTCTACGGAAATACCTACGGAAGATTTTGAAGAACAATCAAAATTATATTCCGAACAATAATTAACTTTTTCAAAAATAATCCAAAAAATCAATTCTGAAGAAGTTGAAATATTCTTTGTCGATGGACCTAGGGGTACTGAGAAAATATATTTATACTGTGCAGTAGTTTTCAATGTTAGATCAAGAGGTATGATAACCTTGACAACAATAACCAGTGGTGTAGCATCTTCAATTTTACCAAGAGTATGCACAACTCACTCGAGATTTGAGATGCTCCTTCAAATAAATGAGTCAACTATGACAAATATGTCCAAATAAAAGTGTTGCCGAATTAATTAGAAAGGTAAAAGTGATTATATGGAAAGAAGCTCTGATGGCCAAGCGACAAACAGTAGAAACACTAGGCAGGAGCTTTAGAGACATAATAGACAGTGATAAACCATTTGGTGGGAAAGTCATGATATTTGGAGAAGATTTTCATCAGGTGTTACTAGTAGTTCCAAAATCCACAAGAGCAGAAACTGTTGATGCAAGTTTGGTGAAGTCATATATCTGGCCTTTGATAGAAAAGATCTAATTAATTAGAAACATAAAAGCAAGAACAAATCCTACATTTAGTGAGTTCTTACTTCGTGTGGGAAATGGAGAAGAACCAACAATAAGAGATAATTTAATTCTCCTTCCACAACAATTGACTGTGAAACGTTGTACTGATGGAATTCCAAACAAAAGCTTAATCAGAGAGATATTTACCAGCCTACAACAAAATGCTACTGCTGCACAATATGTTAAAAAAATGAGCTATCATACCAAATAGAAATGAACATGTGAATAATCTAAATGATAAGTTAATAGCCATGTTCCCAGATGAAAGCATGACATTTATTAGCTTTGATATTGCAGAAGATGACACTAACAACTATTATTAGGAAGAATATCTAAATACTTTAACGCCAAATGATATCCCGCTGCATAGGTGTTGAGTACAATACAATAGTCAATTACAATCGTGTAAATTCAGTTACAAAAGACAATACAACTATACTTTAACATATCTTTGAAATATAGGTTAGAATTAAAGCAGAATGCACCCATCATACTGCTAATGAATTTAGATCTTTCAAATAGCTTATATAATGGAACAAGAATGAATTTGTATAGGCTTTGATGAGAATGTCATCCATGAAGAAATATCTAGTGGTCATTATTCAATAAAATATGTCTTTATTCCACGAATTCAACTCTTTCCACCTGAAAATGAAGGATATCCATTCAAATTTGTTCGTAAGTAGTTTCTAATACTCCTTTGATTTGTAATGACAATAAATAAAGCACAAGGACAAACTATTTCAAATATTGGTGTGTATTTTTTGAAAAATGTCTCTCACATGGTCAATTGTACGTTGCATTATCGAGGGAAACATCTATGGCAACAACAAAAGTCCTGGTTCTAACACAACAGCCAAAATGACAAAGTGGGACATACACAAAGAATATCATCTATAAGGAAGTTTTAGGTATGATTACCTCATATATATATATATATATATATATATATATAGAGAGAGAGAGAGAGAGAGAGAGAGAGAGTAAATTAGGTTTGGTCTGCCCATAAAGAATGTCTACTAATTGGTTATTCATTAGTCATTCTCGTAATAAATCCTAGTGGATATAAATACATCATTATGCATGGTTCTTGGGAAAAAAATGATTTTTCCACCATAATATAAAAGAACGCTAGATTAACTATACAAGAAGATACTTTATGTATAATTTATGATATCTTGATTGTGGACTATTAGAGGTATATCTTAGATTGATTGCATATTATTTTTATTTCTTATTTACAAATTTAGTTTGCATATTCTTTGCTTATTTATAATTGTAAGATCCTTATTCATTTTGATTGATTGTATTTGATTTACTTTCCTATCTTTATGGATCTACCCTTTTGTATAAATATCCCATTCATGATTAATAAAATGAGAACTCATCTCATCAATAAACTCTTTATGGTATCAGGGCTATTCTGCTTCACAACCAAAACCTTTTCTGGGCAATAATATTTTTCCCTCTTAGTTGCCATGTCTTTTTTGAGTAACACTTATGTTTCCCTCACAACCCTAACAAATGAAACTACTCCAAATATAGTGATATTCCCTAACAACACCATCTCCTTGAACAATAATTGACTAACTTATCTTTATTAATGCTGCCGCTCAAGCCCCATTGAAACTCACCACTTCCAACTACCAATCTTGGCAATATCAATGGGAAACATTGCTCACTGCTAATGATTTTCGTCAATTTATAAATGAACCACCATCCATTGCAACCTCCTTTATCAATAAATGACAAGACCATCTCATTAAAGCGTCATGGTTGCATCCCTTTCACTAGAAATTATACCCTTTATTATTGATGATAAAACTTCCTATGCATTTTGGCAAAACCTTACCATGACATAAAAATTCATCACGTTCTCGCACAATGAGTTTGAAAGAACATTTGAATACTATTAAAAAAAGATAATCTCCCTATAATTGTGTATTTTTAGAAAATTAAAGAGATTTGCACCAAACTTATTTTAGTTGTTGTTCACACTTCGCTGATGAACTTTTTCTTCATGTTATACATGGCCTTCCTTTTGAGTATGATAGTATTACTTCTACACTATGTGCTCGTGAAATAGACATAACCTTTCAAGAGCTTCATGAAAAGTTGACTAACTTTGAAGCTCATTTGGCTCGTCGGTCATCTCAGACTATGACACAAATCATGATGAACTTTGCTACCAAACCTCCTGTATCTGCCAATTGAAATTCCAATCTAAATACCAATACCTCATGTTCTAATCAAAGAAATTTAACTCCTTCCAATCAAAATAGAAATACTGGTAATCAAGGAGGCCATTCTAATGGGCTAATCAATTCAGTATCACTTGTCAATTGCGTGATACACTTGGCCATCATGTGAAGCAATGTAGGAAATTACTTTCTATGTTGTCTGCTATTACAAGTAATGAATCAAATGGTCTATCCAACAACTTCAACCAATTTAATGATCAACAGCCAAAAGCTAACTTTGCTGCACAATCCGCCAATGCAGATCCAAATTAGCTTGACGATTTTGGTGCTTCTCACCATGTTATCCAAGACTTACAAAATCTTTTTCTTCACTTTGAATATGATGGTTGTGATGATATCATGCTTGGTGATAATAAATCTCACAAGATTACCAATATATGATCTACTCTTGTACTTCCTCTACTCCTCTCAATTTAACTAATATTTTATGTGTGCCTCATATAAAAAATAATCTTATCTCTATTTATAAATTGTGTAGTGATAATCATGTTTCAGTTGACTTCTTACCTTACTCGTTTGTTGTGAAGAATTATTGCACGAGGACACCACTAGTAGTGGGGAAGCCTAAATGCAGTGTATATCCATGGCATTCTAAATCTGCTCTCTAACCTATATCTAATGTCCAAGCCAACACCAGTTTCATCACCACCATTCCTAACTGGCATCTTCGTCTTGGCCATCCCTCCACTCCTACTCTTCGTCATATTTGAAGCATTTGAACATTTCTTCATGTTTAGAGAAGAATTTTTTTACAATTCTTGTATATTCAATAAAATGCATAAGACTTCCTTTTATAGCCCCTTCACACTAAGTTCTGCTCCTTTAGAATATATCTATTCAAATGTTTGGGGTGTTGCACTAGCAGTTTCTATTGATGATTTTCAATATTATTTAATATTTGTGGATCATTATATGAAACATATTTAGTTATTTTCTCTACATAAAAAATTGATATTTCACTTGTGTTTCCAAAATTCAAACGGATTATGGAGAAACTATTTCAAAAGTTCATTATATGTTTTGACTCTGACAATGAAGGAAAATTTTTCATCTCTGTTCATTCTTTGAAGAGAATGAGATATCCCACTTTCTGACTACTCCCTACACACTTGAACACAATGTTATCGTCGAGCATCGTCATCACCATGTTGTGGAGATAGATATCACATTATTACACAACCCCAATCGTCCTCTACAATTCTAGTCTTTTGCTTTAATCATTGCTGTCTATTTAATCAACAAGTTACCCACCCAAATTTTAGTTGAAAATTCACATTATTTCAAATTATATGGTACTCCACCAAACTACAACAAACTTTGTATATTTGTTACTTATGTTATCTATGGTTGCGTCCTTGCAATCAAAATAATTACAACCTCACTCTACTCCTTGTATTTTTCTAGGCTAATCACAAAATCAGAGTGCTTTTAAATGTTATGATCCTATAAATTTTCATTTTTATTTATCTTGTCATACTGATTTTATGGAACACTCTTTTCTTTATATGTCGCTTGAGTTAATAGAAAGTAGACAATAAATGACACTCTTGACTTGTGGGTTCCCAACCACTTTTTCATTCCTCTTCCATGTGAGCAACCGTCATTTATCACCTCCTCTATGGCTCCTACCACACCATCTCTTAGTCCTACATCTGTCAGTGGTGTATCTGACAATAGTTCCTCATCAAACAAATTTTGAAATTCATCCGGTCACCATTCAAGTATGTCTATTTCTCCTTCATAATTCTCTTTTAGTCCTACCTGTTTTGACCCCTCCTTATTTGATAATACAATTGGGTCAGATAAAAAATCTGTCCATTCAACCCTGTTATCCCATGACTGCTTGGACAAAGAATAACATTCATAAACCCATTCATAAGTTGTTTCTAAGTGCTACTATTTATGACCCTACAAATCTCAATGCATTCAATGTCACACCACTAATCAAACCATCCTAATTATCTCCAACAACCAAAACCTCCACCAAGCCAAAATTATTTTCTTCATAACCCAAGCCAACATAACCATGCATTGTTCATGAAGCTTTAAAAGATCCAAATTGGTATGCTTCTATGAATGCAAACATTTTAGTATGGCAAAGTCAAGGCACCTAGTCTCTTGTGCCATCTGTCCCTTATGTCAAACCAGTGGACTCCAAATGAGTATTTCGTGTTAAATATAATTCAGATGGCAGCATTGGGAGTTATAATGCTTGGTTGGTTGCTAAAGGTTATAATGACCTGGAGTAGATTATTTTAAGACCTACTCACAGTTGCTAAGCATATTACATTGGAGTTGCGCTTTCTCTCGCAGTCTCTAAAGATTGGTCGTTTAGCTAATTGGATGTCAATAATACATTTCTATATGTCTCAACATCCTAGATTTTCAATGAGAAATTTCCTCATCATATTTATTGTCACACCCCTCCCTGGGGGCGTGATCAGTACCCGATAAGAGCACGTAATCACATACTAAGTCGAATTCCTTTATAATCATAGCCTAGAATTCTACCGAAATTTCGGCAAAGTTTCCTCTGTTTCATTGACTAACCTCACCTGCAGCAGCTCCCAGAATACACAGAAAATACATACATATATACATTCACACAATAACGCGGGCCGACAAGATCTCCGCTGCGGTCCTGCCGCCTAATAAAGTATCCAACATAACATAATGCTGTCCCGCCACCTGATAAGTGTCAAAACATACAACAAACCCCTACGTATAAAAATCCTCACGCTTACTACCCACAAGTATCCACAGACCTCTATACAAATAGTCCGAACGGAAGTACATATACATAACCGACTCGAAATACATAAAGCACATGAAGGACTACCCAAAGCTCGCTCCTGGACAAAGGAGCCCTGCAGCAGCAAACGGAGATCCTAAAGTGGAGGG